>JASANG010002951.1:0-193048 GCA_030248215.1 Enoplolaimus lenunculus | reverse complement strand
TGATTGAGTAAATCCTTGCTTAAATAATGTAAATATATAAAACTATTGTTGTGATTTCCTGATTAATTAAGCAAGTGTAAAACTATAGAATGTTGTGTCTGCTTTAAATTAAGCAAAATTATGCCAAGCAGTATAGTAACAAAACCGATACGTAATTCGGCAGCAGTTTGACTTAATTTTAAGTATATTTTTAGTGAGAACAACACGCCAAGTAGATCTATACTTTTAGCAAATACCGATTTCAATATTTTTAATTAAATTACCAATTTCAACATTTTTAAATTATTTAGCGATTTCAAGATTTTTAAATTCGTTACCGATTTCAACATTTTTAAATTATTTTAGGGAACCAAGCATTTTACACTCGGTTGTTTGCAAATATACAAATTCACAAACGGCTTGTGCTGTTGGTTAAGCACGAAAAATTGGATTCATTTTTTGTATATATTATGTAAAGGTATGCTGGCAAGGTGTAGCCGGATATGCGTTTCCATCTGTTTCCGTCATAGAAACATCAGAATTTCTGTTATTTTTATGCTCAGAATTAGTTGTACACCAACGTAAATATATTGCAATTTCTTATTACAGATATACTGCAATTGTTTGATATGAAAACAAATTACAAAATTTATCCAAAATTTAAAAATTTTCATGCATCCGCTATTTTTTCTTTAAAATCCCTGTCAATATTTGCATTCCACAATGGTATTTGTTGCAAAATAAAAGATCTTTGAAACTTTTATTACTTAAATATTCGTTGTTCACTATTTTTACTATCCATTTGTACCTTGTATGCTGGCAATTAGCAATTAGTATTTGGAGAGTAAAAACCTAAAAGTTGAAACCACTAAATTACGTGAAAAAAATATCAAAAAATTGGTGATGGGTACTCAATGGTCATTTGTTCGAGTTATTGATTCTGAACTTTAGGAACTTCCTCATACTTAACAACTTTTACATAAATTATACAAACTTAAAAATTCGATATTACCTGGATTTTTAATTTTTGTTTATTATGATACAGTTTTTGAAGCATGACCGAAAATTCTTTAAGTTCACTCTAAACTACCGGAATTAGCTTACAAAACTGAATTTAAATTGAACTGTAATTATTCCGACGAAATATTTTTGAAAATCTTTTCTTATAATGCGGGGGGGGGGTTATAATACTGGCAGCCTGAAACATTTTTTGGGGCTATGGCGGTAGCTAGACAACTTTTTTGTGTCTGACCGTTTTGTGCACTATGTAAGTCAAAAATATATTTATAGCAAGATACCACGATGTGAATTTTACTGTTTGTACTGCAATATCATATAAAAATTCCAAATATTGTCTGCGAGACATCATATGAGAATATGTTTGAAAATGTCTGCAAAACCGTTGTAAACTCAGCTTAGTTGTACTGTAGAATGTCCGCTATGAATTACTTAAAATTTCAAATTTGAATTTTTTGTACTTTTAGGAATATATTTTGGGAAAAACTTAGCGAGAAAACAGAACGGTAGAAGCTAATTGCAACTTGCGAAATCATTTAATGCTCGCATCATTCCGCTTTTTTAATGTTTTATTTAGCGTGCACAAATTCAATAGTCCCTGTATAAATATCATATGATATTTAGTAGAATTTCCGAAAATCTAGTATGATATTTTCGCATAAATGTCCCTTGCACTACTTATATGACAAATGGTTATTTGTACACGATGATCGCTCGACATCAGTGATTTGTAAGCCAAATGTCATACGACATTCACATTTGGTCTACATAACCGCTATTCGGATCACCGAATTTTTATGTTGACGTCGAATAAACAGTGGACAAAACATATTCCAAGCTGCCCCAGTTATAACGTCCGATGGGTTTTTTGTGTTGAATATTTAAAAATATTTTCCTATCGATCTTGGTCGGTAAGCTTTCATAGCTTTTTTGTGGTTTGTTTAAATTTTTTTTGCGTTATTTTGTTGTTTACTTATCCTAGCGATATAAATTGCTTGTATTGTTTTACTTTTTAACTTCTGTAGTGAAATAATTTAATATTTAATTTTGTATTTCTACTTCCCTAATTTGTCCTCGTAGATACACAGGTAGTTTTGAATTTTTAAATTTTTTAAATAGTCCATTAACCTTAATCGTTTAATACAGTAAACCCGTTGCAGCCGAGGATTCTTATAGTTTTCATGAGGGAATGCAGGAGGTTTCGCCCCGTGAATATCATATCATATTAGTATTTGAAATTTGAAGTTTTGAATTATGACACTTTAGTTCTGATCGATTTTGTGTCGGAAAACAATTTTCCGTGGAGTTTTTGGTATTTCAAAATCATATGTGCTTCTGTCGTTCTACTTTCTATTCATTTATGAGCACGCAAAAAGTGCACTGTCCCGCTGAAAAAACTGAATATCATATGATATCTGTTGAGTTTTGGGATATCATTATATGGGCCGGGGGGGGGAAGGGGAAAAAGGGGGGGGGGGGGTGGGGGGTGTTTGGTTTGTTACTTAAAACAAATTGGTGTATATCATAGGGACACGGTAGTGTCTCCTATAATATGTTTCGTGCAAGTTTATTGCTAGACACTTTTTTGATTTTAAAACCATAGCTGTGAGGATTGCAAAAAAATTTTTGCACCTAAATATGTGTAAGGATGCGCCACATACATGCTGAAAGTTTCGTGTCTTTACTTTACTTGCACGTCTTGAAATTTAATAAAAACCGACGAACTTTACGCAAAAACTTCGGCGATTTTGAGTCAGAATACGGTTTTTACGCAACACGAAGGAACAGACAAGTAAAGAGAAACGCTAAATTTTGGATGTATAAACCGTATACCTGTTCATGACCCTGTAATAAACTCTTCAATTTTAAGCTGCAACTTCAACCAAAAACTGGTGAATCTTTTTTCCGAAGAAACGTATTTGTGCACGAGTGTTTGAAATAACTACAGAATGCAGCCGCTATATACTTCGGCAAAATAAACAACAGATTACAGTGTATAGAATAGCTTATTAATTGTTCACAGATGATTTTTAATTCTAAAATATTTAAAGTGCAATCATTCATGACGATAGCTCAAAATTCGTTATCGTATTGTAATAATGTAACAACATAGCTAGTATATTGCAAATGGAGTTGGTTGTTTGTGGGAAAACAGGAGCACGTGAAAGTTTATAATTGAGCTGGCCCTATGGTTCTTTTTTTTTAACTCCGATTAATTCTAATTAACGTAATATACAAACAAAGGCAAACCTTATATACCATATTAGGTTCTAGATGCTACAAAAATTCCCCTATGGCAAAAAGACGGTATAATACGTCATTGTTAACGCACTAAAACTTATGACGTTGACAACAAAAACTGCTAAATACATAACTGGAAAACCCACTTGAGCTTCCGCTTCCTTAGAGTCGGCTAACTGTTGCCCATGACGAATGTCGGCAAGCATTTGAAGAATATATTCTCGCGATTTAGCCATTTTGTTGTACAATTCACTGCTTTTAGCATCTTTCATTTTGCCGGAAAGCATAGTCACAAAAATAAATCAATATATGAAACCACACATGGACCATCGATTTTAAACTTTCACGTGCTCCTGTTCCATTTGCAATATACTAGCTATGTTGTTACATTATTACAATACGATAACGAATTTTGAGCTATCGTCATGAATAATTGCACTTTAAATATTTTAGAATTAAAAATCATCTGTGAACAATTAATAACCTGTTCTATACACTGTAATCTGTTGTTTATTTTGCCGAATTATATAGCGGCTGCATTCTGTAGTTATTTCAAACACTCGCGCACAAATACGTTTCTTCGGAAAAAAGATTCACCAGTTTTTGGTTGAAGTTGCAGCTTAAAATTGAAGAATTTAGTGCAGGGTCATGAACAGGTAAACGGCCTATACATACTAAATTTAGCGTTTCTCTTCACTTGTCTGTTCCTTCGTGTTGCGTAAAAACCGTATTCTGACTCAAAATCGCCGAAGTTTTTGCGTAAAGTTCGTTGGTTTTTATTAAATTTCAAGACGTGCAAGTAAAGTAAAGACACGAAACTTTCAGCATGCATGTGGCGCATCCTTACACATATTTAGGTGCAAAATTTTTTTGCAATCCTCACAGCTATAGTTTTAAAATCAAAAAGTGTCTAGCAATAAACTTGCACGAAACATATTATAGGAGATACTACCGTGTCCCTATGATATACACCAATTTTTATGGTATTTCACCAAGCGTAACAAACGCAAATGCATTGAAATATATTGGCTGCAAATGCAATTATTGCATTTCGGTCTTAACTCGGATGCCATATGACACTAAGTTATAAAAACTGCCGCTCTCAAACGTGCAACGTCTACACAAGTGTCGGTATGTCACGTGATACTATGGGACATTTCTGCGAGTATCATATAATGATATCCCAAAACTACAACGAATATCATATGATATTCAGTTCAGCGGGACAGTGCACTTTTTGCGTGCTCATAAATGAATAGAAAGTGGGCACGACAGAAGCACATATGATTTTGAAATACCAAAAACTCCACGGAAAATTCGTTTCCGACACAAAATCGATCAGAACTAAAGCGTCATAATTCAAAACTTCAAATTTCAAATACTAATATGATATGATATTCAACAGGCCAATTTGGCTGCGTTACCTCAAGTATACTTTTGAAATTATAAGCTGCCCCGGATATAATGTGATCACCGCATAAGATGATTGACGTTTATGGACTATTTAATAATTGTAAACTCCATATCCATCTGCGTACTCTAATTAGGGAAATAGACTTCGATTGTTTTAGACTAAAAGAGTTATCCAACAATATTATTATCTAGCCCCCTTGCAGGTATTTGTGTCACTACAGTAGGTCAACAGCAAAATAACACAAGCAAGTGAACATGCAAATTCGGCTGTGAAAACTAACCGACCAAGATCGATAGGAAAATATTTTAAAATAATTCTAAACACAAAATATTAACCCTGATATGCGGCGTTCACGTTATAACTGGGGCAGCTTGGAACACGTTTTGTCCAATGTTGATTCGACGTCAACATAAAATTCTGTGATCCGAATAGCGGTTATGTAGACCAAATGTGAATGTCATATGACATTGGCTTACAAATCACTGATGTCGAGCGATCATCGTATACAAATAACCATTTGTCATATAATACTGCGGGACATTTATGCGAATATCATATGATATTCCGAAATTCTACTAAATATCATATGATATTTATACAGGACAATGGAATTTGTGCACGCTAAATAAAACATTAAAAAGTCGGATAATGCAGCATTAAATGATTTCGCAAGTTGAATTAGCTTCTACCGTTCTGTTTCTCGCTAAGTTTTTCCCAAAATATATTCCTAAGTACAAATAATTCAAATTTGAAATTTTAGTATCATATGACATTCTACAGTACAATCAAGCTAGTTTACCACAACTTTGCAGACATTTTCAAACATATCATATGATACTCGCAGACAATATTTGGAATATCATATGATATTGCAGTACAAACAGTAGATGTCACATCAGGATAGCAGACAATTCAAATTTTTTGAATCTCATAGCGGATAAACGGTCAGACAAAATGTTACCAGCTATTGTTATAGGTACAAAACGTGTTCCAGGCTGCCAGAGTTATAACGTGAACCCCGCATTATAAGAAAAGATTTTCCTTAATATTTCGTCGGAATAATTACAGTTCAATTTAAATTCAGTTTTGTAAGCTAATTCCTGTAGTTTAGAGTGAACTAAAGGATATTCGGTCACGTTTCTGTGTATCATAATAAACAAAAATTAAAAATCCAGGTATATCTAATTTTTAAGTTTGCACATTTTATGTAAAAGTTGTTAAGTATGAGGCAACTCCTAAAGTTCAGAATCAATAACTCGAACAAATGACCATCGAGTACCCATCACCAATTTTTTGATTTTTTTCACGTAATTTAGTGGTTTCAACTTTTAGGTTTTTACTCTCCAAATATGAATTGCTAATTGCCAGCATACAAGGTACAAATGGATAGTAAAAATAGTGAACAACGAATATTTAAGTAATAAAAGTTTCAAAGATCTTTTATTTTGCAACAAATACCATTGTGGAATGCAAATATTGACAGGGATTTTAAAGAAAAAATAGCGGATGCATGAAAATTTTTAAATTTTGGATAAATTTTGTAATTTGTTTTCATATCAAACAATTGCAGTATATCTGTAATAAGAAATTGCAATATATTTACGTTGGTGTACAACTAATTCTGAGCATAAAAATAACAGAAATTCTGATGTTTCTATGACGGAAACAGATGGAAACGCATATCCGGCTACACCTTGCCAGCATACCTTTACATAATATATACAAAAAATGAATCCAATTTTTCGTGCTTAACCAACAGCACAAGCCGTTTGTGAATTTGTATATTTGCAAACAACCGAGTGTAAAATGCTTGGTTCCCTAAAATAATTTAAAAATGTTGAAATCGGTAACGAATTTAAAAATCTTGAAATCGCTAAATAATTTAAAAATGTTGAAATTGGTAATTTAATTAAAAATATTGAAATCGGTATTTGCTAAAAGTATAGATCTACTGGCGTGTTGTTCTCACTAAAAATATACTTAAAATTAAGTCAAACTGCTGCCGAATTACGTATCGGTTTTGTTACTATACTGCTTGGCATAATTTTGCTTAATTTAAAGCAGACACAACATTCTATAGTTTTACACTTGCTTAATTAATCAGGAAATCACAACAATAGTTTTATATATTTACATTATTTAAGCAAGGATTTACTCAATCATAGGGACACGGTAGTGTTACTATTATATGTTTCTTCCAAAAGTGTTCACGTCTCTCTTATGTTTCTATCAAAAGTCTATTATTTCTACTATTCTGTTTTGGTGGTATTTATATACAAACGCATGTCATTCAAGATCATGGAAACCGGTGTTCATGCGCAATATTTAAAAAAAAATTGTCGAAGTATTATACGTAAACGTTTTCATAAGAATCGGAAGCGCAAAGTTTCGCCTTCGTATTTGGATTCAAATCTTGTCGCAAGGTGTTCTACAGAATCGTAGATTGTAACAATCCAATTTTTTGTGTGCTACATAAGTTATCTCAACCATATACGTTAAGCTATTTATTTAACGAAAATACTATTGTTTAGTACGTATATATGCGAAACATGTTAAGTGGACAATTACGAAAAACATTAGCTTATATATGATTACAAACTAGTAAGATAGCTAGTTTTTTATGTGTATTTTTTTACCAAGGCGCGTTTTTTGAAAACGCAGACGTAACCTCAAGTTGTCGAAAACTGTTTATTTACGAGCTAGAACCTTATGGCTGCAAAGCTTTTCATTCAAAGTGAAGTGGCGGTCCCTTGAAGTTTAACATTTTATTATATAAAACATACAAACCTTCTCCAAATTTGTGCAACGAAAAACATTAGTAAAGCTTATATTTTGTGAATATGTAAGTGATAGTGAGACTCTTTATAAATCTGTGCGTGTTTTAATAATTTTTTCGGTCATCTCTTGAATCGCTAGCTATGCAAATATGAAAATAGTACCGTTGAACTCGGCTCGTCGAGATCTGTGTGACGCCGTGGTGGATGCAGGAATTTCAAAAGGATCGGTCGCTCAACGTATAATAGTGTAAAAAAGACGAGAGCGAAGTCGAACGCTAATTTAATGCTGAATCTTAATGCAAAACCTTTCTCTTGATTCAAGTTGTGGTGGTTCAGGCCGGAGTGGCACCCACTGCAACCGCAAGTGGTATGAGAGGCACTTTTTATTTCATTCGTAGTAGGTGTCTAGATTTTACATTCGCCTGGGTTTTTTCTAAACCTAGATTTACTTTTAAGCTCAACGTTTACTCGTAAAGTGCAGATATCAGTTTTTATTTTCTGCTCGATGTATTATTGGTAGCACCAAGTTGAGCACTGAAATGTCCAAAACTCGGTTTAGAATATTTGAAGAAATTTTGACTTGCAAAATTAACCCCATTAATTTAATAAGGTTCCCAAAGCAAGCGGTCTCTTTCAAAAAGTGACGCTCGAACACAGCGGGCTCTCATTATGGTATGAACCGGCCCGGATTTTTCAGGCCCAGGCCCGGCCGCCTTAGTTTTTCGTTTTCGAAAAGAAAACAAGAATAAGTTACAAAGCAAACCTTATAGTTGCGGATTCGCAGTTTTGACTGGGGATGGAATTGCATTATTAGAATTTCCTGTACAATTAAGAGGAAACGTGCAAAAGTGTGCTTCAAGCAATTTTCCACGTCCGCATGTTGATGCAAATGCGTATTCAGCATGTTTCACAAAATATTTGTTGCAGCCATATTTTAGCTGCGCTTTCCTATTATATATTTAACTCAATTCATGTGTGAAATACAAAATGGAAAGTATTGGAATCAGTATTCTTCCAAAATACCGATTACAATACCGATACGGATGTTTGGTTCTACACTACTATGCAGCATAAAATCAGTTTTCACTAGAGCAAGTACTTATCAATTGTATTGATTTTCTATCTGAATTCAAACAATTTATATGAATTAAAATATATTTGCATTATAAATTGAGCGAGTTACCTAATAAATAAAAATGAAATTAGGAAAGCGCGGCTTTTGTGATTATGAAAATGTAGTTGGAAATTTTCATGGAAATATAGCTTAACAGTTCTAAAGCAATTATAACGTGAGTATCTATAACTTAAAATTTGAATATTTTCACACTTAAGGTAAATTTACATCAAATTTCTTCATAAAGTTTAGTAACTAGAATGAAAAGTGCCCCGATGTGGCCATAGAAAACGATATGTTTCGGGTATTGTAAGATTTTTAGTTGAATACCGCTTGCATTACAATTTCCATGCATGCGTATAAAGGTTTAAAACTAGTTTAATTGGATGCCAATCAGCGTCTTCCCGAAACATGACACAACAATACTATATAACGCTGTATATGTCCAGTGTTATTACAAGAATAACAGGTCATGTTTGTCATTGCTTGTTGTTGAGCAGGCGTGAAATTTACGTTTGGTGTTTTCACAGGTCGATTTTGGCCAAAATTCGTATTTTTCGAGCCGTAATTCGGCTGAGGCTGATTCGAGCCGGAATTTTGTTGTTGATTCTGTCTCACAGCACCTGTACCATTGTTTTGCTGCATTGGTTTCTGACCTGCCTGCTCGTTTTGAGATTTCGACTTGTTCGGTGGCTGAATCGGATTTTGCTCATTTCGCATATTTAGCGTTTCTTCGATTTTGCTAGCGCGTGTCTTGAGTTCGTGAAACGATTCATCACCGCCGCTGGTTAATTTGTGAAATATTGCAGATTTCACGTTCGCTAAAAATGTATTTCGCAATAATTCTTGTGATTCGAGCTCATTCAGACACTTGCGATGAATGTATCTGTGCCAATAACAGTATAATTCTTCAGCAAATGCGTTTACATCGCCTTTTTGTTGAATGCTCTGAAACTTAGTAAGATGGTTAGTAAATGTAGTTGCATGCGAAAAACGTTTCTTGAAATGTGCAACCACGACGTCATAGTCATCTTGCGTGAACGGCCGTGTCGGATGTTCGACATATTACAAGTAATTGTCTGCAGCTGAATTTTCAGCTATTTTATTGCGAAACCATTTCCATTTATCTTTTTGTGATGTTATTTCACGCTCCTCGAGCTGACGATTGAATTTATTGAACCACCGATCGAAATCTGTTTCACCTGTGTATGACTCTATAACTAATGGTTCGTTAGTAATAGCATGCACAATGATTGGTGGAATGTTATTCTGCAAATTAATTTGGGCGTTACTCTGCCCGTTATCGTTCTGAAATTGCGGCGTAGATATTTTATCCTGTGCGTCAGGCGAATGCAAAACTTGTGACAATTCGTTGTTATCTAAATCAAGTAATGATGCATGATCGCCGTTAGCACGTGGTGTCGAGATACGTATTGACTTAACGCGTGTTTCAGCGTGTTGAGTGTTGTCACGATCGAAATTTGGCATTAAAAGTTTTTGTTGCGTGTCTTCGCAAACTGTAATACGATTTTTGACAACTGCGATATCAGTTCGCAACGCTTCGATATTATCACGCGTATCTTGAGCGACACTAGCTAACTCATTTTGAATTTTGTCAATTTTATGGTCAATCTTGCGTTCGACACGTTGGACATTTTGTGTCAGATTCAATTGAACGTTAGTAACATTTTCCTGCACATCATGTACTTTGTGCTGCACGGTATAAACATCTTGCTGTACAGCTTTAACGTCTTGTTGAATGTTTTGTTGAACGGTAAAGACACTATCCTGAACCTTAGCTACGTTTTTATTAACAATGTCAGTGTTTGCCGAATTTTGCTGCTCAACCCGCTGCAATAAGTCGTAAATGCGACTGAATTGTGTAGTTTCATCAGAAACAACAGGCGGTTGGGTTGAGGTAGCATTTGGTGCGATATTGACAGCCTGTATCGCTGTTTCAGGGTCATTGACAACGGTTATATCTGACACAGTGCTATTAGCTAAGTCAAATTCAGGATTTTCAAGCCGCTGAGTATAATGCTCAGTAAAATCATCAGCCGGAGGCTGATAGTCAGTAATTTGGTCAAAATCAGATGCCGATTGTACTCTGCCGATAGCAGAATTCCGTGTAGTACGCTGGCTCATGGTAGCAAACTGATATAGGACACAACGAAAGATACTTACCAATTGTCTTTATCAAACTTTGTAAAATCACTCACAGAGATCGATCGATCTTTATAATCGTAATCAAATCACTAGAATTCAAAAGCATGAGACCATCGTGGTCACCATGTAAGCTCTGGACTTCGCTATTTGGCCCTGTTTGAGGCTAAAATATCCGAAAACTGTAGATTTTTGACTCATGCAATTCTAAGTGATCTGATTCGGGGTTAGTACGCTCTGGAGTGTTAACACCGAGTTTTATAGGTTTAATACAAGTAACAGAACAAATAATATGGCAACGTGCACAAAATAAACGTCGGCGATGCTAATTTGACTCACGAAATCCGCAATTTTACGAAATTTCGGGATAACTCGAGATTATGTCAAAACCGGGCGGAAATCCGAGTTTTACGTCAAATCCGTGATTAAATTGGCCAGCAATCGTAAAATTACCGCAATTCTTCGCAAACGAACAACTATATAACAGCAATGGCGCTCTATAACTCGCCGGGACCGTAGTTGCACAATTTGCAACACAAAACACGTAATTCTTATGGGTCATCCACGTTATACTGTCTACGCTACTGTAAACAATTGTCCCCACTTACGAGCCCCTCACTTTGTAGTTGTAGTGTTACTATATGACATGTCCAAATATCACCCATATCCTGTATAGACCTTCCAGACAACTCGCATACCCTCTAAACAGCCTATGCTTTGTCACATTGCCGTCCATACCCATGCTACACTGTCGATGCGTCATATGAAGGACAACTGTTTTGTTCCGAGTCTGTCAGAACAGACTCTGATTAGTCATCTAAAGAGTCTGTTTCAAGGGACTCTGTTTTACAGAGTCTGTCTGAAGGGACTATTGTAGAGCTTAATATTGAGTATGCCGCAACCACGGGCGAAAGAAAAGTGCAACTGCCGTTGGGCTTGGTGTGCGACGTTAAAGGGTTCCCACTCGCCCGTCCTCCCCTGGGGGACAACAGTGTAGGGTTCCGGAGCTATATATTTACACCCCAGCCGCCGCCCCCCCCTCACCGGTCACGACAAAGTTTGTTTTCGACAGGGACACCGGGGTTTAACTTTCTGGTATACCAGAGTTATTATATTCTAACCTGCTCTGCTTGAATGGGGCGGGACGTTCTCTTACAGGTTACCTTTTACCGGCAAAAACCTTCCTGCCCCCTCTTTTAAAAATTACTGGTTGCAGTTAATTTTTAAGAAAGCAAATTTTTTAGAACACTGCAACGTTTTTAAAACAAGCCCTAGTTACGGGCTGTGGACTGTCAACAAGCTCTTTTTCGGACGTCCCGATGTCAGACACTGTGTCCAGACAGTGTCTAATTTGTCCTTAGTCCCTTCGAAGGGACTACTGCCAAAACAAACTAGCTAGGTACACCTTGTGTAAAGTCTTAACATCGTAAGAACAATGTCGTTTTTTCCAGCCCTTGAAACCAGGGGTGTGGACAATTTTTTACAGTAGCGTAGACAGTATTACGTGGATGACCCATTACAAACTACCGTTTTCGAGGCCCAAACACAGTAATTCCGCTAATACGCAAATCCAAGCCGTAATTCTGGCTAAAACTACCGAATTCCGAATAATTCCGTTCAATTCTGCTACCACACGCAATTGCTACACTACTTGTATAATGTCTGATAACCGAAAATGTCCGAATGCGCACTAAAAACTAGCTAAGCCAATAGAATGATTATTTAGCCGGAAAACTCAAGGGGTAGCTCGAAAAATTGGCAGGAATAAGTTGGGGAATTTTGGGGAGATTTTTGGTAAATTTAAAGGTTTTGAATAGGAAAATGGAATGCGCGAGCAAAAATAACCCAGAATATAAGAAATAACGAATACAGGCACAATATAAGGCAAAATAACGGCACATTCATAAACTACTAAAATCGACTTAACTCAAACAGACACAAAGCGACAGTAATGTCGCATAAAAGCGGGTTTGCAAGCATTAGAGGCCACGGGAGGACATAAACAGAGCCCGCGGCAATCGAGGGCGGGGGAACTGTGGTTGCAGGGCAACCACAGGACCCCTGCCCGACACGGATGTCCCATCTGTCCCCGCTGCCCGGCTGTCCCTGCTGCCTCGCTGCACAACTGTCTCATACTTCCCGCTGTACAACTGTCCCAATTGCCCCAACTGTCCAACTATCCCAACCTTACCAAGGGTAAACATTGGCCAGTGTATGCAAATAAATAAAATTTGAAGGATATTTCGGATTGAGCTCTAGGCCCCCAACTGTTTACATCTTGAACGTATCTTTGGTTGTTTAAAATTAGGTTATTTTTTGAGCTTTAACTCCCAATTTAGGAATCGGTTTCTCTGAAAAATCTTTGTTTTAATTCAGGCATTTTTTGTATTTCAGCTAAATTTATCTTAATGGGTTCATGAAACGTTAACAATAAATTTCAGACTGTTGAATCTGAAAAATTACAGACACATATTTCTGAAAATTTTCAGGAATAAAAATGTAATTCTCGACATATATCTGGAGACCGTATAAAAGACATATCTTAAATATAAAACAATATTTTTCGAGTATGAAGACAATATATTTTAGTGTGCGGAGCCAAAAAATTACATACAGGCTTTAGAACATCTTCCATTCTAATAATGTGAATATGGTAGTCCACTAAGTGCCAATATTGTGCCATTGCACTATAATGATTGCTTCTTGGAAACATACTTTTTGACATATAGTCGACGAAAAATGCAGCTGAAAAACCTGGCGGAGTGACGCTGTTGTTCGCCTAAAAACCTGCAGGTTGCTATTTGTGAACCTGTCGTAACCTACATTTCTAGTTTCTTAATACTTAAAAATTCTGGGCAGCCTGTTTGCTCTTAAACTGGCATCCACCGGTAATTAGTTAGCTAGCTCATAAATGAAAATTTGTGAACATTTGGAGCACTAGTTTGAATGTATTGGAATAACAAATAAGAAGACTTAACTCGTCTATGTCGGTCGGTATATGTGCACGGAAAAGCAAAATAATTGCCATACATGTACATACGTACCGGAATATGAAGTAGTTGCAATCGACCACATGGGGCAGTAGCCAGGGTGCGACCGGATATCCGGTTCCGGTTTATTATCCGGCAAAAACTGACATCTGTATCCTATTCCCCTATCCGTATAGACCTACCGGTTACCGAATATTTACGATTGTGATGCTGAATATCATAAAATTGCTATGAAAAAGTATGTGGCTTTAATATCTAGCTGTGATTACATTTCTGGGCAAGTCAAGAAGTTCAAGCTTCGATACGTTTTAGCTATTTTTAACTTAAGCGAGAGTTAAACGCATTTTTGTATTTTTTAGTTTATTAGCAGAAACTAAAGTTCGTAACAGACGAAAATCTTGAGCACGGTAAAAATTCAGCGTGCAAAATACAATATTTTAACATATCCAATATCCGGTATTCGGAAAATTAAATTTCGGTCATACCCTAGTAGTAGCGGCTTGCTTCATTCCAGTGCAATTTCTGGCAAAACTTCGAACAGAGTCTTGCATGCCGTGCAGTTCCAACAGCCCAGCTGCTGAGTTTTTAGGTTTTTATCGTTTAGAAAAACCTCAACATTACACTCATGTATCTTGGTTGATCCATGTTTTATTGCTGTTGCATATGCAGGTACTACATTGCATCAACATGTGGTTTTTCGCCTTCAGTCGTCTGTAAAACAAAGGATTAACGTGTTGGAACTACGCAATCTGCACTGTGATAAGTTGGGTAGGCTAGGGTACGACAGCGCTATCCGCTGAGCCACGCCGCCTCACAATCAACTACTGAGTTTTTCTGTTTTTATGCCTTATGAGAACCTCAACATTATACACTTGTATCTTGGTTCTTCAATGTTTGACTGCTGCTGCATATGAAGGCACTACATAGCAGCAGTGTTTTTACCGATGTACAGCATCAGCATGAGGTTATTATTTGCCTCCATACATCCGCATGTCACATGCACGACCCCTGTTCGAACTTTTCCCAAAGTTAAGGACTAAGCCAGGAATCCTACCTCAGCCCTCTTGCACTCGAGTGAAGCATGCCCCCGCTACACCGCGCGCTCATTGCAACAACTTATTATACCAGTATATGTGCACATGTACGGAAATGTTTCGGCTTTACATGCAAAGTAGGAGTAGAATGGATTTCGAACATACGGTCGGTGAACCCTTGAACGGACGCCCTATATATCACTAATCCAACCACGCAGCCCGCTACTTCAATTACTTTAATCGTCGACTAACTGTCAGCACGTATGCTGCCGGCAGGCATCTTTACAGTGCACTGCATTATGTTGTATATGCACTAGGATAAGCATGTCTCACATGCTTACATTTCATAAGATACGTTAACCGGTATTCTTTTCTTTTAAAATTTATTTACGTACGTATGCAAATTATATGTGTGTAAATATATATCCTTTTATTAATCACTGTTGATGCCGTAAAATGACAGTTTAACGGGTTGAATTTTGTACCGATGTTTTTCTTCAACTCGTATGTCACTGTACGAATTTAAAGTTATATATTATATTCCGTTGATTTGATCATGCAGTAATCTGGCAAATAAATTATGAGTGGAGCAAAGGTAATCAAGCAGTATTATTTTTGAATCTGATATAAATGCAGAAAGCTTACCTTATACTGTCTTCTGCGAATTAAAGATACACACTCGCAGTCATTGTAGAAAAGTTTTGTAATTTGTATATTGGTGCTCCTTCGGCAAGAGGGTTAAAAGAGGCAACGTGATTTGAGCAATAAATTTTGGTATTTTCGTGCTCAGGTCGATCTGGGGATACCTAAGGTATGTAATTTGATTGTATTCCGTGAAATTTTTATCTTTTTTGTTAATTTTACTAAGCGGAAGTTTTGTCAGCAAAAAGAAAAATTCTCATAATGTAGTTGAATAATGGGTATCTGTCGGATCGTGCGGTGCAGATGATTTTAGCCCCCTCATGAAGTGAAAATTAAGTCCAATTATTAGATATATTTTTATGTTTTATGTAAAATGTATTTTAATATAATTATTAAGTTTCATGCCTCATGAGAGTTATTTTGTTTAAGGTTGACGCGAAAGTAGTATTGCTAGGAAAAGAATACGGTGGGAAAACAAGTCTTGTTGAACGATTTTTGCATAATCGCTACTCTGGAAGCGCCCCGTATCAAAATACGATTGGTGCAGCTTATGGTGCTAAACGCATTGAAGTCTATGGACGATCTGTAGTACTTGGCATTTGGGATACTGCAGGTAATTTATTGTTAAACCGTTAGCACATATTTGTGTGATTTCGAATTAAATTCATTAATGGTTGCTGCGTCATAGCAGTAGAATTTTAACTAAGCGGTATTCGGACTGAATCTCAGAGTTGCGCTCACATCAGTAGTATTTATTAATGAATTTGTCATTTTAGATGTTTCTCAGTTTGAAAAACTATCATTAGCACTGTTGATAGGTGCTATGTACATGCATTTGAGTATATGGACTTCGATTTTAAATATAAAGATGAATTACGTACATATTTCAGGCAGTGAGCGCTATCAGGCGATGACACGGATCTACTATCGTGACGCGTGGGCTGCGATCGTTTGCTATGATCTTACAGATGACATTAGTTTTCAAAAAGCACAATTTTGGGTATCCGAGCTATTTTTCAATGAACCCAAGTGTCGGGTGTACTTCGCTGGCACTAAAGCAGACTTGATTGCTGAAAATTCAGGAATGCGTCAAGTGTCTGAAGCCGCACAGCAAAGTTTGTCGGAACGCTACGCGAACGTACCTGTGTTTGAAACGTCTGCAAAATCCGGCAAAAATGTTGACGAGCTATTTTGTCAAATTGCAAAAGATTTTGCGCGGGATCTTGCAACTCAAGGTAGTAAAACGGTCACCGAGCGCGCACGTGGGTTTGCGCTCGATGGTGATAATGCATCCCGAAAGTGTAAGTGTTGAAAATGCTGTTGTTAAATTTGATGAAAATTATCGACTGTAATCTGTTTTGTGAATAAAGTTGGAATCGTAACCGCTAAAATTAGTCGAGCCGTGGTGGTAGTTTTGTTTTAACCTACAGAACGATGTATATCGCTTTGGCATTGTTATAGGCTTAGTTCGATTTAATTGGCGTTAAATTTGCAGTTGTTTCGCCAGTGGCCAAGCGGCTTAGGCAACGCTGTGATATGAGTATTCAGAACTTTGTTAAAAATCATCGGAATTTTATTGAAATTGGCCCCTTTAGTATGAATTAGGCAAGAAAAATTGTTACATATTTTACCATTTTGATGGATAGCTAATATGTGTATTGCCTTGTTTTAAGCTATATTCTGACTTCTTATAACTGGGGTAAATACAAATAGCTTAGTTCTTCATGGAATGGTTCATACAGTGTTCAGGTGGTCGTGTTGAATATACGCTAACTTCAATACTTTACTTATGTATTGGGATTGCAGTTTGATTGGTTCATTTGTAGGAAAAAATAATTTATATTGCGTTTTCGGTAGTGCCATTTATACCAAACATTGGTCAGCCAGTACTTATTGTAATATTACATAATCTGGTAATAAAAATACACATTCGATATTTTAACCGGTGTTTTAGAAGGTACAGTATAAAAGTGCTGTTTTGCGTTCGCCATGGTTATTTCAATAATAATACAGCAAAAAGAAAATTTAAATGAATTTTCGGTGGCATGTATTTTTCACTTTCGGGATCCGATTGCGGTAGTTTTTCAAATTCTGGTTCCGTTAAATTGCAATTCTGGTTGCACCCTGATATATATGTATTGGATTATATAGGGTTTTATTATTTTTTAATAAGAAATCCATATCTGGTTAGAAAACCAGTACGTAATGTAATAATGAACAACCGGCACCACATACAGCAGTAAAATTTGGAGTGTAATGGCCTGACCGCAGTGTTGTGTGTGTTTGTGCCTTTATGATTGCCGTGCCATTAAATACAATCTGAATATTTTGTTATTTTATCGTCATGTCATGCTATGTCCGCGTTCTGCGTCATAGATTTTGGAGTCGAAGCTGAACAGAGATTTTAGAAAAAAATATTTTTGAGCTAGTCAGCACGGCAAGTTTTAAAATCTGTTTCATAATAAATTGATATCACTAATATTTGTACAGTATATGCGTCAACAATATTGAAGAGGTTTCAGTTAAATGATGATGTGAAAATATTTTGTAATTTACAATGCAGTGTGGCCATACGCATTGTTGTTGGAAAATTACGTTTATTTGTTAGCTACAGTGGTTGCTTGAAACAGATCAAGATTTGAAGGTTTGCACGGTATTGCAACAGTTTTTTTAACTTAGAAAGAATTTTTGTTAAAAATTGCTACAAATTTAAATAATACATAATGGCTGGGTTTCTGGAATTGTATTAAAGTACGACTTAGTTACTTAACCATTTTGTCGTTTTTAAAAGCGTACTTAAGTAACGTAAATACTTTAAGTCGCTGACTACATTTGATAGATTACAAATTTACCATAGACTCACGATGCCTTCTTAATATAAAGCAAAACTGTTACTTTCTTGTTATTACAATGGCTGACATTTGGCGCTTATTTGATTTTTCTCGAGATTTAAGTATTTACTTAAGTCGTCAAGTTAAATAATTACTTAAGTATAACTTAAGTAAACACTTAAGCTAGATTGTGGAAACCCAGCCAATGGTGAAAATTGGACAGATATCTCGCGTTTCCGATGTTGTTCAGTTGTTTATCTTTGTTTTTATGTTGCTCAAACGATGTTTTTCATATTTTAACTGTGTTATTTTATTTCTGTTTGCTATTTTATGGCGTAAAGTTCAACAGTTTTCACACCGTTCGATGCAGCTTGCAGAGCAACTTTTAAACTAGTGGTTGCTGGTTGCATAGCGCTAATTGCAAACTGCGTCGAATGAAATAAAAATTATTGAAATTGTGAAAAATTAGTTTTCGGTCCCGAGCGGTTTTAGGACTTTAGAAAGCGAATTTTTCAAAATGTTAAAATGTGAATGGAGGTTGTTGATCTGGAGAGGTCATTGAAAAACTCAAGTATATAAAAACTGTTCCAAATCCTGTTATTTTTAGTCAAATGTTGGCTCGGGAGGGCCCATGTATAAAACAGGGCCGGATCGTTTTCCGGAGGGGCTATAATAGAGTCAGTTTAAGCTTTAGATTAATCTTTTTGCTTAGGCTTAGGAATAGGAATAAGATCATCCGTACGCTTAAGTTTAGGTTTAGGCTTAGGAATATGTTTATACTACTGTTCCGGTCTTGTTCTATATATGGGCCTTCGGGAGGATAATGGAAAAGACTCAGATTTTGATAGCAAGTTTGACTTGCTGGACGTTGTCGTCGTCGTTGTTTAAGTAAGGTATACGTGGCGATTGCAATATTTTCGGGGCATGATATTTCACACTGTGTTGTTAAGTGTTTTGACTGGCAGAAAACTGTTCTGGGGTGGGGACGGTTGGGTTTAGATGTCCATTTCGAGAAACTCACGGAGCTTGTATTCTGGTCTTTTTGTCACCACCCTCGGGTAGGGACTTTTGGGTTGCACAAGCTGTACTTTCTCTACGCTATCGGAGAACCAACAGGAGCTTTTTGCAAACGTTCCTCAACGTAGTGTACGTACAAGCCACGACTACTACGACTCAGGGCAAGGCGCTTTCCAAGAAAACATTGCTGACCGTTGTGACTCTAATGACAGTCTTTATCGGTAACATATAATAAACATTTTGAGTCTTTTTTTTCAGGTTGATAGATAGCGATAATTTCTAAGTATAATTTTATGTTTACGTTATGTTGTCATATAAGTAACCATGCATATCGTATAGGCCTTGATTTTATTTTTGTGTACTATTTTATTCTTATTATATATGCAATTCTATGGTTCCGGTAATAGTATGTAATGTAGCTTATGCAGTCTCGCTATGCGCGCTCAGTATGCGTTGCGTTATCGTTTTGTTGACGTCCGGCGTCCATTCGTCACCTGTCCGTCACCCGTGCGTCATCGGTAGGGCGCTGTCCGGTGCCATCCGTCACCGTGCGGTATCGTACGTATATAACTCACGTACGATACCGTGTAGTGACGGACGGCGACGGACGGCGCCACACGACAAGTATAGCGCAACCCTTACTTGACCTATTGTAAAGCTTCGGAAATTTATATTGCGTGATTGACGTCAGATTAGAAATTTTGTAACGTGATTTCTGATAATAAATTTTGTTTCAAATCGGAAATTTTAGGTTTGTTGAAACGTAAACTTTGTTTTTCCAGCTTAGTTTAGGAATTTTGGTGCTTTTTAGTATTACTTTTTGTAAATAAATATTTACGTGATTGCTGATTTCACTTATTTACTTGCATTAATAGTTTATTACTACAAATAAAAAGGAACGTGTACACTGCAAAAAAATGGTGAGTCAAAATTGACTCTCCGAAATAGGCTTTTCCTGACTACACAAACTGAGTCAAAATTCGACTCCGCCTTTTTCGGAGAGAGTCTATTTGCTCACCATTTTTTGCAGTTTATGTACGTATATTTTATATGTGTTTTATATGTTGGATTTAGAAACTCCGGTCAACGGATTAGTCAGGTCCAGGACAGATTTAGGAGGCTTAAAGCCTAAACAAACGCATAGGGTTTGAGATTTGGTTTAGCGCTCTAGATAATCTAAAGAACAAGGGCGGAGCAGTATTATAAGCATATTCCTAAGCCCAAGCATAAGCCTAAGCGTAACAACGAGCGTATTCCTAAGCCTATGCCTAGGCCAGGCACAAAATTAGACTCATCTTAAGTTTACTCTTTTCTAGTTTCACAGAAAAACGTTCCGACCCTGATCTTTACATGTGCCAACGCTCTTATTACGGATATGTGGAGTTTTGGGTTTTTGTGGAAAATCAGTGGACCATTTTTGGAATACTTAACTGTGTACATCAAATCTGTGTTTTACGCTTTCATTCCGAAATTATTCGTATTCATTTTATATTTGCATCATAAATCTTTTCAAGTAGGTTGCTTTGTGTTTTGTGTTATAGTAAAAGTTTTGAGATCTGTAACCGAGCGAGGTACAGTGAAACTTAAAACTTTATTATGAAACAGTTTTCTGTGTGGTCTGTTTCTTCGGAGTCAATGTCTACTTTTTACTGCGCAGATTATACAAGCTGACAGTACAAGCGGTGGTCCGCCTACAGCTCCGGACAAAATCGACCTCTGTCCCAGGTAAAATGTTTATTTTGGAGGTTTGGCTGTTTGTACCGTGATATTTTCGTTTGTCTAAGTTTTACGAATATATCACAGGTGACGGTAATTTAAGCATATTTCTTAGCCTTACCGTAGGTACACGCCGGATTTACGCTATCGCCACGGCAGACGAATCACGATTTGTCTCCTTTCAATTCGGTCTCAACATTTTAAATTTGGGCTCTGATATCGGGTGAATAGACAAAACTATATATGACATTGACTTAAAAATCACTGCAGTCAGATGTTAAGTGTATACACGAGATACTGTTTCATAGGGTACAGCCGGAGGTCCGGCCCTGGCAGAAAATCGGTCTCTGCCTTCGGCTCAGGTAGAATTTTTCCGGAAGTTCGCCATTTCGGTAGTAACATTTTGCAAAATTTTGCAAATTTTATCTGTTTAATTGTTTTTTTTTTTTTTTTTTTTTTTTTGGTACTAATTATTTTTTTTTTTTTTTTTTTTTTTTGTTTTTTTTTTTTGGGGTGTGGTGTGGGGGGCGTTTTTGGGGTGGGTGGGGGGGTGCTGGGGGGGGGGGCCGCGGGCGGCGGGGGGGGGGCCCTCGGGGCGGCCCGTTGTGTTGTCTGGTGGCGTGGAATTTGCCGCCTGTTGCGCGTTTCGTTTTACTTTTGTCAAAATTTTCAGGAAACAACATATTGCAGATATTGGCTAAAACTAATTCATCATTTTACTACCTAATTTTGCCTCACCTCCGGCAAATTTCGTTGCCCTCCGGCTCCGGTATTTTTCACCTCCGGTTGCACCCTGCGTTTGATATTAATGCGATAATGATATTCTAAAATTATATACAGCTTGTGGCCATAAGAAAACATATTCCTAAGACTAAGCCTAAGTAGCTTAAGCTTACTCTATTGCATAGTCCCACAGAGAAACGTTCCTTTGCTGTTCTTTAGATCGGCCCAGCTTGTAACGAGCAGGGTTGGGCACCGAAAAAACCAACAAAAAAACTTTTTCCGAGGAGGTTGAAAAACTTTATTATAATCTCAGTAAATTTCTCTCAAAACATCGCAGAAACCGTGAAAAATTGATTTTTCTCTCGCTCCCGTCACCGCGAAGGCTAATTTACTGGGAAATAATTAGTGGATTATTCAAGAACTTTAAAATGGAGGACCGCACGTGATATAGTGGCAGCACTCGCGAGCAAAACGAGCCAGAAGCCATACGCCATTTTAGTGCTAAACTTTTAAATACAAAATCTTGGTTCCATTTTGGATCTGCCGGTACGAGGAATAGAGGGCACACGCCTCTTTTAAACTAATGGAAAGACTGCAGAAATTATGAATTCAACTGCACTTAAAGCTACGATTGCTGCTCAGAGGTGGACGCGGGGCGAGTAGAGTTGTATCTGCTTCCGCCCGAGCAGTCCTACGGTGCTGAAAAGCGTGATATACAAATGGGTTTCTCAAACAATGCGGAATTCTATTCGCAGCCCTGAATATCTATTTGAATTTTTTCTGTTTCTCGTTGCTGCAACATTTATTGCAGATGTATGCATCGTTTAGTTCGGAACCTAACATCTTATAATTTTTATTTTTCATATCTCAATAAAGCTATAAATCCTGTTTGCAGACTTTTTGCCGGACTCAACCGCAGGTTTTGGCCACCTTAGCTGGCATATGCATGTTTTTAGGTATATGGCAGCATCAAAGTTGACTTCTGGCCCGGTTTGGTACGCCTTTACCGTTTCAGACGTTGCGAAAGACGGGATTTTATGTTAACATTGATCGCAACATTAGTTATAATCAAAATTTGTATCCTACTGTTTGAAGTTTTAGTTTATTAAAACCCGCACAATAAAACGTAACGCAATGTAAATGGTGAGCTTAAAGTGACGTATATATTTCAAAATATGCCAAAACGGGATCCATGCAAAAAGTATGCTTGCAAACTACAAGATTGTTTGGAAGGTAAACACGGTTTATTAACGCTAAACTTAAGCTACTTTTCAAATCATATCCACGTTTTGTTGAAACCAGTGCCAAAGCTATCATTTATCAAGGATCGCACGGCGGCGACGAATACCCTGCGTTTGGCGGTAGGCAGCTGGCTAATTTTTGAATAAGCGAAATTTGACCAAGTAACCTGTTTTACCTTTAACTGGCTTTTGAACACATACAAAGTGTCAAATGTTTCTTTTTAAAGTTCTCTGGTAAAATCACGGTGCACTGCAAAAATGGTGAGTCAAATTGACTTTCTTTCCAAAATAGACTTTTTCAGACTACACAAACTGAGTCAAATTCGACTCCACCAGAGTCAAATTCGACTCGTCCGAGTCGCTCAGTGAGTCGAATTTGATTCTGGAGGAGTCGTATTTGACTCACTGTGTATTAAGTCCCGAAAAGCCTATTTCGGAGAAAGTCAATTTGACTCACCATTTTTTTGAAGTGTGAATGCCGTTTAAGTTTGCATTCAAGATATCCATTACATATCGCAGTGCCAATTTACCTGCTCTTCTGTAAACAATACATTGCTCCAGCGGCTTATGTAAAGAACAGCAGCGGAACAGTACTATATATAAGCATATTCCTAAGCCTAAACCTAAGCCTACTTAAGCGTAAGAATGAGCATATTCCTAAACCTAAACCTAAGCCTAAGCCAAGCAAAAAAAAATTAGTCTAAAGCTTTAAGCTTACTCTATTTTGTCCCACAGAAAAACGTTCCGCCCCTGATCTTCACATGGGCCGTTCCGCAGCCACAAGTCCCAATCTTTTTCAGATAATTCATTTCGCGAAGACAAATGCAATGACGTTTTAAACGCTTTATACGAATGCTGTCGAATTCATCGCGAAGCATCGTTAGTGTGCGATGGATATTTGATACATTTAGACGCTGAGCAATCAACGACACCGAGAGAAAATTCTTTGAATGATCAATCTGACATAAGAAAATAACACTTTTTTGAAGGTGTAACCGAAGGTCATCGACCTTCAGCTTCGGTAAAATTAGCTTAACCATGCAATGACGTTTTAAACGCTTTATACGATTGCTGTCGAATTCATCGCGAAGCATCGTTAGTGTGCGATGGATATTTGATACATTTAGACGCTGAGCAATCAACGACACCGAGAGAAAATTCTTTGAATGATCAATCTGACATAAGAAAATAACACTTTTTTGAAGGTGTAACCGAAGGTCATCGACCTTCAGCTTCGGTAAAATTAGCTTAACCAGAGATTTCACAAATTTCGGTATAATGAAAATTTACATATTTTAGAAAAATTCAGATTTCGGTGTTTCCTGAAGCAAGTATAGCGGATCTCGGGCAGTCCGCAAAAAATTCTATTTGGGGGACACTGAATAATTTTGGGGGCCGTACAATTGCAATTCAAGATTGTTTACTTTTAGAGGCCCCTCAATGCCCAAGAGTCATTGACTCTTTTTAGAAGAGTGTGCAACTGGGTACATTCTGTGTTGAAAATGTACTCAGCACGCGTTGCGTTTTACAGCCTACACCCACCTTATTTGGGGGGGGGGGGGAATTGAAATTTGCTCAAACAGAGCAAATGCATAAAATGCTAATGGAAAATAGTGATCCATCATATTCTTGAAAAAAGTATTATTACATGTGATGTCGACCTTCCAAAATGAGAGGGTAGCTTAAAAACACGAGCGCTGGGACATTTTGTGCCACGCGAAGTCAGACAGTTGTATACTGTTGTCCAAGAGGATCATCCACTCTTGGTTTTAGTATATTTGACTTTGCTTCACCTTCAACTGCGGCAAAATTTGTTGACCTCTAGCTTCGGGTTTTTTCATCACCGGTTGCACTCTTTTTTGTGTTTGTGTCATACTGTATACATCGAAATTCAGGCAGTTTTCGGCCACATGTTTGCGAATCTAGTTGTAAGGGTACAACCGGAGTCTGCCTTCGGCTCCGGCAGAAAATCGGCTTCCGACTCCGGTAAAATGTTTGCCGGAAGTTCCGGGAATTTCCGTGGTAAAATTTTGCGTAATTTTGCAAAATTTATTCCGAAGTTTTGGAGAAAATTAGCGTAAAACCAAACAACTTAACAACATATTGCAGATATTGGCTGAACTTAACCATCATTTTTACTATTGACCTCCGGCTCTGGTGTTTTTCACCTCCGGTTGCACCCTGTTAGTTATATTGATAATAGAATCCGTTATAGAAATGCGGAATTTGTTATTTTGATGCTCATAATTAATAGTTATAATTCACGCAAATATATCATTTTATTATAAAGGCCAGTGAATAAGTGCATATAACAAGCATGGGCATATTCCTAAACCTAAGAGTAAAGTTAAAAATCTTGTAAACTTACTGTATTGCAGTACCACAGAAACACGTTTCGCCTTTGATGTTCGCATGGACCGAAACTTTTATACTTCAATATCCATTTTTCGTTTCCATTATTTTGATCACCATACGTTTCCCTTACTTTTACTATCCGTTTACACCATGCATGTTGGTAGTAGAAGGCGAGTTCCCCATATTCCTAAGCCTATTAACCCTCAGCTTTCAATTAAACGTTTGGTGACATTTTGCGTGATTGGGAAGTATTAAAGAAGTACCACATTTTGACAGACCATACAAATGTCAAAATTATATATCTTGCTCATTAATAAAACGAGTTAAAATTTTATTTGCAATCAACAATGACAACGAAAAAACAACATTTTGGTAACTAATTTCGATTTAAGTTTCAGGTTCTTCAACAGTTGTCTTTTCTGACACATATATCCCATCTAAAAACATCCGGATATCTTTGTCTTTCACAGCAACGCACTGATGTAACCTTGAACCTGAAAGTATGAAACACAACCGTAAATACATAAAATACATTGATATTCTGCAAAATTATGCTGACACACTTTGCTATAGCAGAAAAACAGTACGAAATATCGTAGTTTAAGTATATAAATTACATCGACTATTTTCTTTAGTTTTAATCTCAATCACTGCGTTTGGTGCCGCATTTTAATGAAACAAAATGCCTACGCATACTGCTAGAAGCATCTACAACTGAGCCCTGAATAGTTATTGTGTCAATACGTATTACTTTTCAAATAACGACAATCCATTCTGAATTGGATTATACTAAATTGAAAAATCCAATGGTGCCCTGCCTCAAAAATAAAAATAGCCTATATATCGAATACAATGCGCTTTTCACTTGTAATGACGTATGTAATACCATGTTTAAAAAATTTCTGTTCGAAAATTGCCTAAACCTAAAACCTAGCTGTTTGTGAAGCGAAAGCGTAAATACACAAATCTAATCATAAGGCTTCCAGTCTCTGTGTTAAATAACGCCCATGTCAGGTAAAGGACAGGCCTCTAAAATTAACAAGGTCGAATGTGTAATCAGTGACGGTATTGAACCATAAGAGTTTCAACTTACACGCTCTAGATACTAATTCAACGTCGTTTCCTTGGACAATTAATTCGTCTTTTTGCGCAGTTGACATTGCAGCTTTAACGCCTTTCGGCATTTCCACTCGCCGATTGTGTTTTTCACCCAGGAAGTTACGAACCTAAATGGTAAGCGAGACGGACGTATAAAGAAAACGATAGAATCTTAAAAGTTAAAGCAATACAATTCCATGCAGTATGGTGCATCGAACAAAATACGAAAACAATAAGTATACGACAATTAAACACCGCAACTAACATATCAGCAAAATGACTATATATGCACATTGGTTATCTTGAGCGAGACTTCTTGCAAAAATATGCAGGGAAGGCCGGAAACAAAGACTGCGTTTTCGATCGCGGTTCAAATGACGTTTGTAAGCGATTGCGTCCAAGAAATGAGCAATCGCGATCAGAGCTTTGGTTTGGAAAGCGACGACGATTGATTTAACGTTTGCATTCATTTCCTAGGAGACTTCGTAGTTAGCAAATACATAAAATACTCAAACAGACTTCTTGAGTGGATAACATCCGGCACCGCGGTTGTGCTTTTATACACTATAGTTCTGTTTCATTCCTAATGCAAGATTGAATTGTATGTCAGACATTCTATATTCTTTATCTTACCTCTACCACTGTCCCGTTGTCTTGAATCGCAATGTTGACCGGGAAATGTGCGTACACAGTCCTCATTTTGTATTTGTAGCCCTGAAATGTGTGTGTAAATAAGATCCTGGAACAATTCCGGGTTCAATGCATGTGAGCGTAAAATTTTGCTACGTACTGTGACAACAATAATATCGTTATAACAAAATGTCAATTTTTCTCAGAATCGATGGCAAAGTCAGACTTCGGTCTGCCAGCGATAACAGCCTACAAGAAAACGCTGAAACTAACATTACGTGAGCATCAGGAGTTTTCGTTCGAGACTTCATATCGAAACTCGCTAAACAGTTTACTACAACAAAAAACATTTATGCCTAAACCACTTGAATTCATAAGATCACATACCAACTGGACACCTTTAATCATATTTGAAATATGTGAGCAAACTGTTCGAATAGCGGCGAGTTCTTTCTTGACACCGAACCATTTACGAACGCGTATTTCAGACTTCGAAATTTTCTCCATATCCAAAGCCAAGTGACGAAAATTTCGTGTCAATGTTCCTCGAGGACCTTTGACAATAACTTTGCGCGCACGAACGGTACATTGCACTGAAAAGAATCAATAATATTCCGTGTCTGCGTTAATTCCTGTGAACTGCTTACATACATCGATCCGACTACTGGAGCGGTGGAAACATTTTGACTTAAAGCAACGACACAAAAATAATAGGCACCAATTTTGCAGCATCAACCTCTTTCTTGCCAGCCGTGTGACCAGAAAGAAAATACTTTATAGAATTAATATTATCTGGGTTCTACCTTATGGAATTCCACACTGCCTAATAACCCCTATCTGTGCTTTGCCCCATGTTAAAAACTTCCACTTTTTTCACAGTTGGAGGGCAACATATCACCTTCATTGTAAGCTTTTATAACGGGCTAAAGCATAGGTTATAACGCGAATACAGTACTTGTCGTTAAATCGTGCTAAAAGTGAATATTGTATAGGACAATGCAACACAAGAGTACAAAACGTTAAAAATCCCCCAAGTTAAACCTGGGACATCGCCTCCCATCCCAGTACTCAAATGTCCCAGGTTCAACATGGAGGAAGCGCCCATAAAAACATACATTATCCAAAAAGATAATACCTCCTTCAGGAATTTTGATAATCTGGTCTGACTTGATGGTTTTCATCTTGAACCGTTACAGATATATACTATATATTTTATAAATACACCTATATATGTTAACACGCACACGTCTAAAAACGCGAAAAACATAGAGCAGATCCTACATTTTGTCATGTTATTTCATCAATAATATGGCAAAAAAGAAAATTAAAATGAATTTTTCCATTGCATGTACGTATTTTTAATTTTCAGTTCCGCTTCCGGTATTTTTTCAAAGTCCGGTTCCTGTTCCGATGAATTGTAATTCCAGTTGCACCCTCATATTTCCATAGCCTCCTGTGAAAGATGTCTAAATGCTTCTGATCTGACCATTAACTTAGTAAAACAATGCAACTGAGTTAGCATGTCTAATATGCCAATAAGTTAGTAGAAAAGAGTATGGTATAAAATTAAAGCCACAACCATTTGACAAGCCGTGTTAGCAAGCCAAGTCTTAGCGTCTTATTAGGGTAACAGAAGCATATGCGGATTCTGCAATATCGAAACCCAAATCCACTGAAACACTTTCAGGTTCCGGACCAGTTTTTGCCTGATACTGCACTGGATCCGGATATCCCGTCGCAAGCTGTCCCACATATAGGTAAGTACAGCAATAGATTCACTTTTGAAGCAGCTGCCAGGTGTGATAAGTTGGGTAGGCTAGGGTACGACAGTTTTCAGTCTGAGTTCTCAGCAGCTGAAAATGAGGGACGCTCCCAGGAGGTTTCGAACTCGGTCGACAGATTATCAGTTCAGCGCGCTATCTACTGAGCCACGCCGCCTCACAATCAACTGCTGGTTTTTCTGTTTTTATGCCTTACACGAACCTCAACATACACATGCATCTTAGTTCCTCAATGTTTTACCGCTTCTGCATATGAAGGCACTAATATGCATCAACGTTTTAACGATGTGCAGCTTTAGCATGAGGTTTTTACCTGTCTCTATACATCCACATGTCACACATCCCCCGGTTTTTCTACAAGGTCGTCCCTTGACCGCCAACTTATGTATTTTTGGTTCTACCGCGGCAGTTTACCATTGCGGTCCAGTCGTGGTCACCATGTGATAATTTGGGTAGGCTAGGGTACGACGGTTTTTAATTCTGAGCGCTCAGTAGATGAAAACCAGGGACACTCCCAGGAGGTTTCGAACTTGGTCGACAGATTATCAGTCCAGCGCGCTATCCAGAGCCACGCCGCCTCACAATCAACTGCTGAGTTTTTCTGTTTTATGCCTTATAAGAACCTCAATATTATACACATGTATCTGTCAGTCTAGGAAGGAACCGTGACATCAGACCTTTCTACTAAGCAGCTGGAAAAGCGGGCTAGAGCGGGGATCGAACTCTTAGCCTATGGATCCTTAACCGAGCACTCTACCACTGCGCCACGTAGCCCGCCTCTCCAACTGCATTTTTCGTCGACTATATGTGTCGACTGTACAACACACTGTGCATTGCATTTATTGCATATGCACCAGGACAAGCACGTCTCACATGCTTACATGCCCTTATTTTCAACAAGGTCGTCCCTTGACCGTCCATCCTATTTTCGACTGGATACCGTGTTCATAGCGCGGCAGTTTACCATTGCGCTCACGGCGTAGCCCCCATGTCAGTCTAGGAAGGAACTGGGACATCAGACCTTTCAATTAAGCAGCTGGGAAAGCGGGCACGAGCGGGGATCGAACTCTTAGCCTATGGATCCTTAACCGTGCACTCTACCACTGCGCCACGCAGCCCGCCTGTCCAACTACCATTTTCGTCGACTATATTTGTCGACCGTATGCTGCCAGCTAGCATACATACAGTGCACTGCACTATATTACATGTGCACATAACGGACAAGCATGTCTCACATGCTTACATGGCCTTTTTGCAACAAGGTCGTCCCTTGACCGTCCATCCTATTTTCGACTGGATACCGTGCTCTTAGCGCGGCAATTTGCCATTGCGCTCACGGCGTGGCCCCCATGTCAGTCTAGGTAGGACCCGGGACATCAGACCTTTCAACTAAGCAGCTGGAAAAGCGGGCTAGAGCGGGGATCGAACTCTTAGCCTATGGATCCTTAAGCGAGCACTGCACCACTGCGCCACGTAGCCCGCCTCTCCAACTGCATTTTTCGTCGACTATATGTGTCGACTGTACAAGACAATGTGCATTACATTTATTGCATATGCGCCAGAACAAGCATGTCTCACATGCTTACATGCCCTTATTTTCAACAAGGTCGTCCCTTGACCGTCCATCCTATTTTCGACTGGATACCGTGCTCATAGCGCGGCAATTTGCCATTGCGCTCACGGCGTGGCCCCCATGTCAGTCTAGGAAGGAACCGGGACATCAGACCTTTCTACTAAGCAGCTGGAAAAGCGGGCTAGAGCGGGGATCGAACTCTTAGCCTATGGATCCTTAACCGAGCACTCTACCACTGCGCCACGTAGCCCGCCTCTCCAACTGCATTTTTCGTCGACTATATGTGTCGACTGTACAACACACTGTGCATTGTATTTATTGCATATGCACCAGGACAAGCACGTCTCACATGCTTACATGCCCTTATTTTCAACAAGGTCGTCCCTTGACCGTCCATCCTATTTTCGACTGGATACCGTGTTCATAGCGCGGCAGTTTACCATTGCGCTCACGGCGTAGCCCCCATGTCAGTCTAGGAAGGAACCGGGACATCAGACCTTTCAATTAAGCAGCTGGAAAAGCGGGCACGAGCGGGGATCGAACTCTTAGCCTATGGATCCTTAACCGAGCACTCTACCACTGCGCCACGCAGCCCGCCTGTCCAACTACCATTTTCGTCGACTATATTTGTCGACCGTATGCTGCCAGCTAGCATACATACAGTGCACTGCACTATATTACATGTGCACATAACGGACAAGCATGTCTCACATGCTTACAGTATCTTGCTTCTTCCATGTTTTTACTGCTGCTGCATATGAAGGCACTACATATGCAGCAGTGATTTTTACCGATGTGCAGCATCAGCATGAAATTACTTGTCTCTATGCATCCGCATGTCACAACAGGGTGCAAACGGATTCGCGGTTCGGGTTTTGTCGACGCCGAACCGATACCGTTTCCAATTTTAAAATTTTTGCACTACCGATTGCCGATACTCACGAAAAAAGCGGTTTACGATTTACGAATTAGGATGCGGATTAATCGGCACATTCCAAAAATATATACCAACCTTTATAGATACATCAAAGTACAGTTTTAATGTAGAATACGAAACCTGCAAACAATGGAAAATCTATTTTAGGCACTGACATATCTGGATCATCATCCTACATCTGAACATAAAAACTGTTGGAAAATGGTTGAACGCATATGCTTCGATTAAGTCAACATACTTTAGTTTTCACAACATACTAGCTATGTACCTTATTCGCTACGAACAGTTGCAAATGCATAAATTCCCAAAAATAGTTAATACTGCAAAACTTCTAAACACTATAAATTAGAAACTCACCCAATACCTTCGCCACTTTTTTGAATTTATGCAACAGATTCTTCATAAAATGCATTCTTTCTCTTCGTCTAGGGCTGATTAAGGGAAAAAAATTGTATGAAATATTTGTGTCACCTACCTTTCAAAGTTTATTAGGCAGCGCATGCAATCTTGTTTAGATCTGTAGTGCCTGTTGTTGTTACATTAAAAAATTTCTCTCATGGGTATATCTTTGCGTCAGCTATCATATGTGAAGGTATATGTATTAATTCTAGGGAGTGATTTTTAACAACAAAATTATTATTGCATTGATGTTTCAACACAAAAAAAGACAAATTTATCGCTGGAGGACCTCTGTTTTGGCTCATAACTAGTTATAGACAACTGGCTTTTTTACATATTTCTCAGACAAAAAACAGCCCAAACTAAATATATGTTTTAAAGGTTTTCATATATTTTTTGAATGTTTGTCCGGGTTCTAGCTCGCTTCGCTTGTGAGGCTCCCGTAGTGTTAGTGCTGCCTGTGTTGAATCTTAAATGCCTATAAACTCCAGGTAGTAGTAAAATACTGAAATCAGGGCGTATCTAATGGGCAAGATATAACCGAAGGTGTGCCTCAAGTATAGACAAAGATACTTGCTATACTATACAGATATTTGTTTTTAAATTGCCAAAGTAAACATATAAATTGCGTATTAATTAAACATTGACTTATCTATAGTTACCTAAATTTTGCTTGAAACCTCCGGTATCACCTCTGGCTAGAATATTTATCACCATCATATCCAATTCCAAATCAAAATTCGAGCAACAAATTTCTTGGCTGGGATTCAGTCAGTTATTTTCTCACCTCATTCTAGACTATAAAGGAGTTCTAAAGTACTGTAGTGGCCGGAATAATGTGGCGAGTAATAAGGGGAACTGACCATTTTGAGTCACAATCTATAAGAGTCCGCATTCATAAAGAGTCTGTGAAAGCGAATAGAGTCCCTTAGCTCAAGGTGTCCATGAATGTCAATCGTCCCTAAATTGTAACGGATAAATGACTCCTGAACCACATAAAGTTGAGTTTGGAACGGTAAAGCATACTTAAAGTTTTGAAAGTACTTTCGTAAACTTTGCATTATCGCTCAAGCTTTTGATATAAGGCAAATAAACGTTTATTCAACAGATAGTTGCTATACCGAATATATATCAGTAACGAAGGGCAGCGGTGGGAGAATTAAAAACAAATGACAGGCCATAACCGAATAACAGAGGTATACTCTCTAGAGAGGACAAATAAATATTAGGCCCCCTCTTATCGGATCATTATAGTACCTAACGCTGTACAACTGTTACATACCTTGCACTGTGTATTGTGGAGTTAACCGGGCAGGCAGGACACGGTTTGTTCCATGTTGCTTCGACGTCAACTTTAAAATTCGAGCGCTTGTATAGGGTCAACAGACAAAACTCGAATGTCACATGACATTAGCTTACAAACCACCGCTCTCAGATGATCACTGTGTACGTGGACGGTATGTCACGTGATACTGTGGGACATTTATGCGAATATCATATTTCAAAATTTCACCGAATATCATATGACATTTAGTGGGACAGTGTAACATTTGAGTAGTAATAAATGAATGAAAAGTTGGAAGGCAGCGACATAAAAGTATTTTAAATACCAAATACACGCCTGCAAATCGATTCGGACACAAAATCGCTTAAAACCACAGCTTCAAATTTCAAAAATTCAAATTTCAAATTCTAGTATCATATGATATTCAGCAGGACAATTTGGGTACGTTACCTCAAATATGCAGACATTTGAAAATATATCATATGAAATTCGCAGACAATACCTCGTATACCATATGATATTGAAGAAAACGTGACCCACATATGTTAATAGCAGACAAATACGAATTGATGAATACGGATACAGGGTCTATAAGCAGACAAAATGTTACCAATAGTCTAATAGGGACAAAACGCGTCCCAAGCTGCCCCGGTTATATAACATGAACCCCGCATTACGTGGCGTATTCTCTGTGAGGATATGTTGAAAACACTTTCGAGTCTCGCGCAATTATAAAATTTTGATTTTATATTTCGTTTTGCGTGTTTGTTTACCATGTATAGACTGCTCTGTATACCCAATGAACCGTAAACAGGAATTAGTGATATTTTAGGCTGTAGACATTGCTTCGAAGATGTCTGCTGCCATGTTTTACTTTGTAGAAGCATATCATTTTTCTGCAACAGTTCGTTGTGTTAAATATTAGCTTTTGAGTACTCAACCACAAGCTTCGCTAAGTTCTTTTCCCAATGAAGCGATTCGCTCTGGTTCAGAATTACAGTCGCATTCCCCGTTTTATTTCCTCCACACCGATAACAAACCATTAAATACCAATAACAGCAAATCAATATTAGTTCTTACAGTAGCCTTTTGCCTGTTTTCTTAAATCCGTGAAAATGCACCCTGAATGTGATTAAGATTCAGTCACAAGATCTCAAATCCCAAGTTTTCGTAAATTTCCAAAACAGTGCGATGCTAACACCGTTAGAACTAAACAAATTCCCCGATTTCTCCAAATTCCAGTCAACTAACCCCGTTAGAACGGCTATTTCCCTTAATAGCTTTCCCTCTTTGATTACCCATAAAACTCTAGTAACCAAAGTTACTGTATAAAACCTGTGCTATTCGCAACCCCAAATACATCAAATAGCTGTTGACTTCCCTTCACATCCAAAGCCTTCCTGGGCAAATACTAATCCAGAATACAAGTCCGCAACCGAATAACAATTCCTTTCCTTGAGCAACTCCGAAATACACTAATAAATACCAATCGCAGTCGTAAAGAGAACTAAATTTTTGCCGAAATTTGTGCGAATCCATGTCAAAATTTGATTTTATGACCTGGCTAACCTTCCAGGTGTCTCGAAATAATTTGCATTTCATACCGACCATATGATCCGTGGAAACCGTACAAATTCCGGTCCAGAATCCCAACAACAACATAATACCATCCAGCCACAAACAACAACAACACTGGCGCACATATCATGATGACATATTCTAGCTATGTCATTGTGCGCAACAATAGTGAATACTTTTGCAAACTACTACTCAATGGCAACGCAGGGACCAAGTATGACCTAAACCAGCATTGCGGCACAGGCGCCATAACCTCAATTTTATACGTTTTACTCCTCTAAGCAACGTCTAAGCATAACTTAAGTTCTAAGAGAGACTAGGTGGTGCCAGGGAATTCGTTAAGTCGTGGTTTTAGGGTTCAGATTTAGTTTAGTTTTAGTTTTACGTTTGAAATATGGCTTGATGTTGCACTGCCACCTACACAGTTTAGTAAAGCTTGAAGCTTTATTTTTTGCTTAAATGTAGGCTTCGGCATGCGGCTATAGGCTCCTCTCACTAAGACTAAAGGCTAAGAAATATGCTTATACTACTGTTATGCCCGGCAAAACTGGCCCAAGCTTGTTTGTTGATTTAAAATTATGTGGAAAACGATCCACATTTGCTGGTGCACAGTTTTTCAACTGGCTTGACGGACTGACGGATATCGTTCATAGCTGAATGCCTTTACAGTCTGTTTATAGTGGCCAACAGCAGCAAATCAATTTAAATCCATTGCAATGAATTGTTCAACTCTGTAAATTTCAAAGAGTTGATTAATTAACTCAGAAGGAGATTTAGTTATTTCTGGTGATTTCTGATTTAAACAAAAAATACCAACTCGCTATGATCTGATTTAATTCCGGGTGAGTTGATTAATTGACACAGAATGAGTTCAATCAATTCAAAATTATGAGTTCAAGAACAGCTCATTTACAGATCAGACTTCTTCAGTGGATTCAACTCTATTCTGAGTTAAAATCAACTCACTGGAATTTACACTGAAAACAAGACCTACATTTTCTATTTTCAGATACGCGATATATTTCTGTGTGGTTGTCTTGGTTTAGTTTTATAAAATATATTTCTGCTTTTACTCTACAGATTTAAAGTGTGTTTATTGGCTGAGAGCAATTTGAGAGAATATTATTGGTTTGACCGAAAAACAAAGTGTACCTACAAAATACCAGAAAGTTGTTAAAAACACCACCTGTTTAATTATGTTTGTTCCTCCTTTGATTTGCCAGTTTTCAATATAATTCTCTCTCTCAACCAAATTTGGTCAAACTTTTATCGACGATGTATATGATGCGGTTTGAATATTTATAATAAAACAAACAGTTTGCCAGGAACGCGGTTGCGTACTGGCATCTTTTTTTACTTTGCTGAATAAATACGCTCTCAGATGATTCTTGCGTGTGTGTCGATGGCTTTGATTGATTTTTGTAATTAAAAATGATTTTATTAATACCAAAACAATCATTGGATAGTAATAGTTGTAAGTGATTGGTATAATAAAACTCGATGGAAGAGGCTTTCAGCTCTCGAAATGAAAATTTGAAATTGTTACACTGTAAATTCCAATGAGTTGGTTAATTCTGAATTAATATCAGTAAACAATAAGTCACTCTGAGTTGAGTTGACTCTCACTCTGAGTTGAGTTGACTTTGAGTGAGTTGATTAATTAACTCATAATGAATGGAATCACTCAAAATTATGAGTTCTGATAGTCCTATTAACTCAGGCTGAGTGATTCAACTTATTCTGAGTTAAAATCAACTCACTGAAAATTACAGTGTACTAAGCGTTCGAGTTTTGATTACCCATCTGAGTTAAAATAAGTGCCAAAACAAGAACAGTTGGAATCGTGTTGGCAAATTAGTGAGATTGTTTTGTATCTCTGTTGCCGTCCTGACGGACGACTGAACGTTTATACCAAATACTTTAACATAAATAGGAAAAAACAGCCATCACTGTAAATTCCCGTGTGTTGATTTTAACTCAAAATGAGTTGAATTACTCAATCTGAATTACGACTATCAGAACTCCGAATTCTGAGCTGATTCAACTTGTTCTGAGTTAGTTAATCTACTCAACCAGAATCAACTCAACTCAGAGGGTGAAACAACTCAACTCAAGTTAAGTTAATAATGTTTACTGTTCTTAACTCAGAAATAAATAATCCGCCATCTGAGTTGATTAGTCAACTCATTGAAAGTTAGAGTGCAGCTTTCTGTAGATATTGCTAGGACAAATTATTTTGGAGTCGAATTTTACAGCAACGAAATTTCGGTTACTCTTCACCAACGGCATGCGTGGGGCGTTGCGCGTTCATTTTAAGAGTTATTTTCACGAGACGCGAGTTGTCACGCATTGCCGAGCTGCGCCGCATGTTGCATTTACGATGTAGTTTTGGTTATGAACTGCAGCGTCGCACAGCGGCGTTCGGCACAGAAAAAGTTAGAAAATTTCGGGATTCAAGTTTACCATCCCGTTATTCAAACCAAAAATAACTAATCCTTACTCTGAGTTAATTAATCAACTCATTGGAATTTACAGTGTACAGACGCGGCCGATTGTCGTTCTAAAATTATTGCGTTTTCTGAAACTTTAATTTCCTTTTGCGTAAAAACAACAGAATTTTGAGGTATAAGAAACTTGTTGACAAATTCCAACAAGTGACAGTACAACGCACGATATCTTCGCTTGGTCTGGTGGTAAACAACTGTTTTGTCGTGGGCGGTGTATTTTTGAGCCCTGGGCGAGGGTGGGAAATACAAATTTTTGACACGAATACATTTTATTTTGAGTCTGGAAATGATTTTAAACGATGTATATACCTACATTAGAATTATTGAATTTTTAGTCAATCACAATTACGATAATGTTAGTTTTAGCTTAAAAGAATATAGATTAATAGGTTTAGACTGAGACATATACACTGTAAATTTCAGTGAGTTTAATTTAACTCAAAATGAGCTGAATGACTTATTCTGAGTTAGGAGTATTACATCTCAGAATTTGCGGCGGACGGTACCATGCGGGTGACAGACGGCGCCGTACGTCAAAAAAAGTATAACGCAACCCTAAATCTGAAAAGTGAGTAGACAACTTAATCTCAACTGTGAGTGAACAACTTAATCTCAACAGTGTGTGAACAACTTAATCTCAACTGTGAGTGGACAGCTTAATCTCAACAATGAGTGAACAACTTAATCTCAACAGTGTGTGAACAACTTAATCTCAACTGTGAGTGGACAGCTTAATCTCAACAATGAGTGAACAACTTAATCTCAACAGTGTGTGAACAACTTAATCTCAACTGTGAGTGGACAGCTTAATCTCAACAATGAGTGAACAACTTAATCTCAACAGTGAGTGAACAACTTAATCTCAACAATGAGTAGACAACTTAACCTCAACAGTGAGTTTACAATTTTTAATCTCAACTGTGAGTGGAAATGTTAATCTCAACAATTACTGGACAACTTAATCTCAACAGTCAGTGGACAACTTAATCTCAACAAGTTGTCAACTTAAATTGAACTCGACGGTTCATAAAAAGTGCTGCTGAGTGGCGGATCCAGGGTGTCCGAGCTTCTATTTGATGTATCCAGGATATGCCACGCCGCAGTAACAATTATTTTCATGACTATAACATCGCTCCTCGACTGAAACTGTGGGAGGAGACGATCTCTTAAATTTTCAGTTTTGCAAATCGGGGGTCGCATCGGCCATCCCGCCTGTTCTCATGTGCGTATATTTTTTGGTTTTCTATTGTTTTTGGGGTTCCAGACACAGTTTGACAGGTCAAAAGTGCCCAGCGGCATCGAAAGAAATCGATCTCGTGGGAATTTTGTTTTCGCACGCCGTTTGGGCATACAAAACACGCTTCGGTTGAAAACAATAGATGTAGTTTATTATTATTATACCTAAATCTCAATATACATGATGTGATATATTGTAATTTGAAATATACCAAAATAGACTTTAACAATTGTTTAGACAAAGTTCGTACGGGTTAAACCGTATAAAATACAGAATTTTTGTCAGAATTCAGAAAATTGTCGCATATTTTTGCTATCTCAGTGTTAGCACCGGAGCAGTTTGGGGTGGGGCCCCCCAAAATTCGGGGGTGGGAGCCCTTTGGTCTGATTAAAATATTTTTCAAATTTTTTGTTTAAAATCTTGTTAGCGTGGGGACTCCACTTTGGGGTGGGGCTCCCCGATAGGGGGTATGGCGCAAGGCTGCTCCGGCCCTGCTCAGTGTTGTACGTATTCGTGCGACAGAGAGTTTGAAAATTGTCAAATCGACGAGAATTTTCACTTTCGAACATTTTTGCCAATTTAAAATTACTCGATTATACAAATTTATAACCACTTCCTGTTGTGTATATTCTAAAAAAATTTTCAACTTTCCCAATGTTTTAGCAACCATAGGGCCCGGACATTAAATGTTCCCAACGTCGAATATTTCAATTTTAATCAGGTTGATTACATTTTTGTGCTGTCTCTTAAGGGCCTGTTGTCAAACCAAGAGGGATAGGGGGCGGCTCAGCCCCATCTTGAAAAAATTTTGCCATCCCCCAGCGAAAGTTGTCAACTTTGGTTGTAGGTGAACGAATACCCTTGTATGCGCCTCCTGAAAATTAGTGCCCCCTAGAAAAGTGAGCTGGCTATAGGCCTGCTGTCTTAGTTTGGAATCAATCAGAGGCTCGAACATCCCGTCCGCGGTTCGCTTTTATCGCCATACAATTTTTGATTTTTACACAACAACTGAATTATATTTGAATTGCCGTTGGGTCGATTAAGTTGTTTCGTAGTGGTCTGGTGTCATAAAATAGCAATTTGTCATATTTTCCCTACGAATAAATATTGTTCCCATTGGACGCCTTAAAAACGCTATGAAGGCGGTGATTTAATATTGAGATTGAAATTTTGGTATTTTTTTAAATTAAACTTGCTGCTTTTTGTCAAATTTGGTGGTTTTTAACGCGGAAATGACCTTGTACAGCGGGATGATATGAGAATAAACTAAGTTTTGGCTGCAATATCATTGGGAGAAAATGCTAAGTTTTGGTTTCAATATCATTGGGTGAGAAAATACTAAATTTTTGCTGCAATATCATTGGTTGAAAAAATACTAAATTTTGGTTGCAATATCATTGGTTGAAAAAATACTAAATTTTGGTTGCAATATCATTGGTTGAAAAAACACTAAGTTTTGGCTGCAATATCATTGGTTGAAAAAATACTAAGTTTTGGCTGCAATATCATTGGTTTACTGGTTTCAGTTGTTTTATTGGGTTGTCTTGATCCGAAATTGATGCTTAGAACGAATTCGTTACTAACTGAGGCAAATAGAGGTTTGCAGTACGACATACGTACCTTGAACTAAAGTTTCAAAATCATAACTTTTGTACTGCGATTTAAATATATTTGTCCAAGTATATCCAGCTTCATCGCCGTGGACGGCTTCATTTTCAGCGACAGTTCCACAAATTTCTGTCCAGAGGCGGGCTGGCAAAAGGTATGAGTATGCTATAAGTTCCGAGTTTCCGTGGCGACAAATGGTAATGTAAAAACGTTATCAGTTTATCGCAAAAAATTTTCGAACATGGGGACTTTTACGTTACGCCCCTCGAAACCGCCTGTGTTCACTTTACGGCTTTTAACTTAATTTCCATTAACAGCAATAAGATTTGAAATATGAAATTTTAAATTTAAAGCTTTAAACGTCTGAGTTTGCACAACAAATTTAAGCAATTTTGTAGCAAAAAATGTGTTTGTTTAAATGGATTTTAATGGAAAATCTATGCGAGTTTCAGAGTTAAAAGAAAACTTTTACGCGTATCTTTCACGTCGACCCATCAACAAACTTAACTTTTGATTGCAAACTATAAGCTTAGTCGCAAAATTATTATAGATTTAGGATTTACTAAGTGCATGTTGTCTTTCTAAGGGCTTACATCACAGTATTAAATTCCAATGGAATAATTTTACTTCACAATGAGTTGAATCACTCAGTCTGAATTAGTCCTGTCAGAACTCAGAAAATTTTGAATCTACTGAACTCATTCTGAGCAAATTAATCAACTCAACCGAAATTAAATCAGCTCAGAGTGAGTTAATATTTACTAACTCTGTAATAACCATAAATAACTAGTTTGTTCTCTGAATTGGTTAATCAATTCGCTGGAATTTTAACAGTGTATTTGAATATGTGGCGAAAGTTTTTCAAAATTAACCTGCCTTCTTTAAAATATTTGAACGTTTAGTCCCGCGTTATATGTTAGATTTGAATTACTTTAACATAAATTCAAAAATTACTACCACAAAAGTTTTATTCATTGCCTATCACCAACAATTTAACAATTATCAAATGTTAAAATTTCACTACGAAACACTTTTGGGTTAAAAAATATCAAATTTCATACCGAAAAACAAACTCAGAAGGTGTATTTTTCAAAACCTGTCAGTTCTAACGTCAATTATGTTTTGCTTACTAGAACCGTTTCAGTCCAATGACAGGCAAACACACCGTGTACCCTGTTTTGAAAGAGTTTCATTTCAAAAACACTCACACGACGAGTTTGGCTCGAGCTTGTAGCCAAAGGGGGCACCACAGAGGTTCACCCCCTTCTAAACCTTGTTTTTAACCTTCTCAAGAATGTTTCAACTCCGCTTGTGAAGCCATACGAAATCGTTGCATAGTCGTCTTGAAACTTAGTTCGTTTCCTCCAAACTTGAGTTGACTACAGACTCATATTGGTTTGGATTTCATTTCGGGAGAGTATAATTTCATAAATTGATGTCCTGACAGGGCACAATTCACAAAAACCATAGTTCAAAGTTAACACTCATGGGCATAATTTTAAGTTCTTAAAAAATGTAATTTTGCCACTTGTAGAAATTTTAAGGTGTATAAAATCCACTGCATACGCCCATTGTACGCCTCTGGTTTAATATACGTTTCGTTCAACTTTGGGTGCTACACACATTGATTTTAGCTAATGGACTGCAGGTGTTCTAACGTTTGACGAATTGTTCAAATATTAATACTCGTCAAAAATACACATATTAAAAATGTATGGCATATATCAGGGTTCAACACGGACACTCTGGCGTCGTCTCCAGGCAGAATATCGGCCTTCGGCTTTGCTAGAATTTTGGACGCGAATTGTGTCACTGGAGCAATTATTTCATGTACTTATTGTTAACGTTCTCTAAAAGGAACGTTAACCCTTCCATACCGTTGGTTTTCTAGGCTGATGGCGAGTGGGTCAAGTGCATCCCCTACAGGATGGGGGGTGGGTAAAAGTTGGGGAAACAAAAAATCAAGGGGGGGCAGGTAAGTAAACTGTTTGCACCTTTGTTTGCACCTTAAAATTCACGGTATTGCGGCTTTGGAGCCTTGTTTGGTACGCATCTGGTATCATACAGACTTAATATGCGGTATTGGCACTGTACTTTGCCTCATGCATGCCAAAACTAGGGTAAAAATTAATATACTTTAAAAATCAGTAAATATTATTGTTTCCGGCGTGGCGGACAGGGTCAATTCAACTACGGAAATTGGAGTCGCGGAGTTCGGACGTGAGCAGGATCTTTCCTCGACCCACCCTAGACAACTCTAGTCACGAGTATATTGGTTTCATCTTAAACTTTAAGGTGCAAGCGGAAATTCGACCGAGAAGATTTTCAATTAAGAGGCGTTGATCACCGCTCATTTATAGGCGCTTGACCCTCCTGTCCAAACGGCTGTCATGTGTTGTGGACTGGTTGTGTATTTTATGAGTTTATTGCATGAAAACACGTTGCTTTTAGTTGTTCATAGTATACTCCATTTTGGAAAAGATGGCCAATGTAACAAACAGGGGCGGAACAGTATTATAAGCATATTACTAAGCCTAAGCCTTAGCCTATGCCAAAGCCTAAGCGTATGAGCATATTCCTAAGCCTAAGCCTAAGCCGAAGCGTAAGAATGAGCGCGTTCCTAAGCCTAAGCCTACGCCGAAGCGTAAGAATGAGCGCATTCCTAAGCCTAAGCCTAAGCCTAAACCTAAGCCAAAGCCTAAGCGTATGAGCATATTCCTAAGCCTAAGCCTAAGCCGAAGCGTAAGAATGAGCGCATTCCTAAGCCTAAGCCTAAGCCTAAGCCGAAGCGTAAGAATGAGCATATTACTAAGCCTAAGCTTAAGCCTAAGCCAAGCAAAACATTAGTCTAACGCTTAAGCATACTCTATTGCAGTCACACAGAAAAAACGTTCCGCCCCTGATCTTTACATTGACCGAAAACATTGGCAACAGTTTACAAATTATGCCCAAATTTGTAGTGAGCTTTGATCGACGGAGCAAACAAGGCGTTCAGTTCGTTCTTCAGTCAACCAATCAGCTTCAGCGACAGCGTCGTGTTGATGTAGCAGATTTTGCGTTTAATTCTAACAAGTTTCAGAATATTAATATACAATTGCTGGTTAAAAATATCAAATATATTCGATATATTGACACACAATTGAAGTCGTCAAGCGCATGCGTGCTAACCATGCAATCTCATTACACCAAAATATTGAAACTTTTAATAAATATTCAGGTAAATGAGCTAATTTTTTCTAATGTCTACATAGCACATATAGACACATGTAAACATCATAGTCGGAACATTTTTCTGCGGGACTGCAATAGAGTAAACTTTAAGCTTTAGACTGATTTTTTTGCTTAGGTTCAGGCGTAGGCTTGGACGTATAATCGTATTAATACGTTTAATAGGCTTAGTCTTAGGCATAGTAATATGCTTATACTACTGTTACGACACTGTTCTATAGAATGACCGCACCTGTCACAAGTTGGTATTAATATGTTTGAAATTGCATACAATAAATTGCTGTAAGCTTGGGGTGCTGCCGTAATATTGGGAAGCGGTGTTTAAGCTGGGTCAAGTCGATCATATGTTAAAAATAAGAATCTTCAGCTTCAAATTTTCCGATTTTTGACTCAATAGACCTACTCTTATAATAAAATTGCTTATGGAACTTAGGGGTGGCAGTTTGCACATGTATCCCCTTGCTGACCTCAGCCGACGTTCAAGGGTGTAAGTGTGACGTCAACCAGCGTTCAAGGTTGTAAGTGTGACGTCAGCCAGCGTTCAAGGTGGTAGGTAAATGTTATACAGTACCAACCAGGACGAAAATAACGGGTTGCTAGCCTTCAAATTAAGTTTACTGGATCTTGTGATATACCTCGTAACTGGTGACAGGTGAGTGCTAGACAACTATATTTTGATGTATAAGTGTTTTAAAGCGAGATTAGCAAATATTTTCAAATAAGGTTTAATGTAGGTTGCACCGAATGAGCGAAATATTTTGAAATCGTAGCGTAGCTGCGTGAGATTCTAAGGGATAAATAGCGAGAAGACTCAATGTAAGCTTAAAGATGAACTATTTGCGTCGCAAAATATTTTGCTTTTATTATAAATAATAATAATAATATTAGTATTATTATTGTTATTATTATTATAGCTTCTTTTGTTATATTTTCAGAAACGAGTGTTCAGTTCTTCGATTAAACTGCAAATTTTATTTCGGTTCTTGCTTCCGCTGACATTACTCACAAGTAAGGTTGTTTTCTTATTTTCAAAGTTTCAAAGTCAAAGTTGAATTTATTAGCTTCAGTTTTAAAAGCATTTCATGTTTTAAGAAGTTCAATAGTTGCAAATTTGAGTTATATTTCAACTCCAGTTGAAAAATATATTAACATGCGAATATATTACAACTGTGGCCAATATATTTCGTTGCTTATTTTTGAATAACGTACATAGTAAATGCAAACTTATAATTAAAGTTGAAACGCCCAACATACTCATTAGGGATAATTAATTAATAAAATATAATTCGGACAACGTGGGGCGTAATAATTTGTCGTACGTCACACCGTCGGTCACCCTTCGGCATCGTACACGAATTACTCGCGTCCGATATTGCACAGTGGCGGACGCTGCGACGTACGGTGACGGGCGGGGACTCATGGGGAACGCGACACGTAGGTATAGTGCTCCCTGGCGTGCTCGAATGGTGACGGACGGTGACACTCAGTGACGATTGGACGCACGGTGATTTACATCGCCGTACGACAACACAAGTTTTAAAAAGTATAACGCCACCAGTAGGATGGCGCTCTACTTGTCGTGCGGTGCCGTCCGTCACCGTGCGTCACCGTCTGTCACCATACGGCATCGTATGTGACGTACGGTGACGGACGACGCCGAACGGTAATCGAAAAAATAGGGCCTCCCTTATAGTTGTATGTAAAATTACCTATTGAAATATTTGTTTTTTGAGTAATATGATTAAAAGTTTAGCAATGTACAACCGCGTTATATTAATTATTTTAAAATAGTTTTTGCGAATTGAATTTGAGTAATTTTTCATTAATTTAGAAGTGTTTTTGAAATTTTTTGACAATTTCTCAATTGCTGCTTCGTTGTTGATTTGTTGAAATGTGTCGAGCTGACATCGATTTTATTTCATTTTTTCAGTCATTTTTGAATTTCAAAATTTTTTCGTTGAATTATAAAAAAATAAATTAATTCGCAAATTTAAAATTTTGAAACGAGTGATTGAAATTTTTTGTGTTTCAGCTGCAATCCTACGCATCGATGTTATGTGCGTTACGTATGGAGTTTTGTTTTTAATGTGTCCGTTCTTTAATTGTTCAATATCAAAAGATGGCGAAATTGACGGTAAAAATTGTTATCTTTTAAAAACATTTCAGTGAATATTTTGAGAAAAAAATTGAAACATTTGGAAACTGTGATATTACTTTCTTGTTCGAAAACACATATTATTTTTCTCATTTAAGTACGAAAATATTTTTTTAAAACTCATTAATGAAAATACAGTAGCCAGTTTCGGTGCAATTAATGTTTTCAATATGATATCGCTAGCTTACTGATTGAAATTCACCAACGTCAGTTTATGATCGGAACCTTTTTCAAAAACCCAAGGAAGCCCGTAGCCTGCTCACCTTGCTAGAGGGGGACTAAAAATGTTTCAAGAGGGGCATAGAAGCGTTTTCGTTGACTTACAAGCAAGGATAAAAATTTTCTAGGCGAACTAAAATTTTTCCAGGGGAGATTGAGCCCCTTCTGCCTCCCTTAGCTACATTCCCGACTCTAAGCCTAAGACCAGAAAACAGAGCCAATCCCAGTTTATGAACATTTTCTTTTAGACAAAGCAAAGCGGTTTATTGTTGCAATATTATGCATTGGATTATTTTTTGCGTTAGCGCAGTTGATATTTCATATTTGTTTACTCGTTGATCCTCCGTACGCCAACGTTCTTATCTCATGTACGTTTGTGTAATTTTGTTAAGTTGAACATTTAACAATTCAAATAAATTTTGTTCAATATTTAATAATTTAAATAAATTTTGTTCAAGATTTAATAATTTAAATAAATTTTGTTAAATATTTAATAATTTAAATAAATTTTATTGAACATTTAATTATTCAAATAAATTTTGTTCAATATTTAATAATTTAAATAAATTTTGTTAAACATTTAATTATTCAAATAAATTTTGTTCAATATTTAATAATTTAAATAAATTGTATTGAACATTTAATTATTCAAATAAGTTTTATTCAATATTTAATAATTTAAATAAATTTTATTGAATATTTAATTATTCAAATAAATTTTGTTCAATATTAAAATAATTTAAATAAATTTTATTGAGCATTTAATTATTCAAATAAATTTTGTTCAATATTTAATAATTTAAATAAATTTTGTTCAAGATTTAATAATTTAAATAAATTTTGTTAAATATTTAATAATTTAAATAAATTTTATTGAATATTTAATTATTCAAATAAATTTTGTTAAATATTTAATAATTTAAATAAATTTTATTGAACATTTAATTATTCAAATAAATTTTGTTCAATATTTAATAATTTAAATAAAGTTTATTAAACATTTAATTATTCAAATAAATTTAGTTCAATATTTAATAATTTAAATAAATTTTATTGAACATTTAATTATTCAAATAAATTTTATTCAATATTTAATAATTTAAATAAATTTTATTGAATATTTAATTATTCAAATAAATTTTGTTCAATATTTAATAATTTAAATAAATTTTGTTCAAGATTTAATAATTTAAATAAATTTTGTTAAATATTTAATAATTTAAATAAATTTTATTGAACATTTAATTATTCAAATAAATTTTGTTAAATATTTAATAATTTAAATAAATTTTATTGAACATTTAATTATTCAAATAAATTTTGTTCAATATTTAATAATTTAAATAAATTTTATTAAACATTTAATTATTCAAATAAATTTTGTTCAATATTTAATAATTTAAATAAATTTTATTGAACATTTAATTATTCAAATAAATTTTATTCAATATTTAATAATTTAAATAAATTTTATTGAATATTTAATTATTCAAATAAATTTTGTTTAATATTAAAATAATTTAAATAAATTTTATTGAGCATTTAATTATTCGAATAAATTTTGTTCAATATTTAATAATTTAAATAAATTCTTGTTCAATATTTATATAATTTAAATAAATTTTGTTAAATATTTACATTAATTTAAAAAAGTTTTGTTAAATATTTGATAATCTTTAAAAAATTTGTTAAATATTTAAAATTTAAAGTAATTTTGTTAAATATTTAATTTTATAAAGAAATTTTGCCAAGAATTTAGTAATTAAAATAAATTTTTTTAATTGTTTAATAATTTAAATAAATTTTGTTAAATATTTAATAATTTAAATAAATTTTATTGAACATTTAATTATTCAAATAAATTTTGTTCAATATTTAATAATTTAAATAAATTTTGTTAAACATTTAATTATTCAAATAAATTTTGTTCAATATTTTTTTAATAATTTAAATAAATTTTATTGAACATTTAATTATTCAAATATAAGTTTTATTCCATATATTTAAAGATAATTTAAATAAATTTCTTTATTGAATTATTTAATTATTCAAATAAATTTTGTTTCAATATTAAAAATAATTTAAAATAAATTTCTATTGAGCATTTAATTATTCAAATAAATTTTGTTCAATATATTTTAATAATTTAAATAAATTTTGTGCATAGAATTTAAATAATTTAAATAAATTTTGTTAAAATATTTAATAATTTAAATAAATTTTATTGAAACATTTAATTATTCAAATAAATTTTGTTAAATATTTAATAATTTAAATAAATTTTATTGAACATTTTAATTATTCAAATAAATTTCTTTGTTCAATATTTAATAATTTAAATAAAGTTTATTAAACATATTTAATTATTTTAAATAAATTTTTGTTCAATATTTAATAATTTAAATAAATTTTATTGAACATTTAATTATTCAAATAAATTTTATTCAATATTTAATTAATTTAAATAAATTTTATTTGAATATTTAATTATTTCAAATAAATTTTGTTCAATATTTAATAATTTAAATAAATTTTGTTCAAGATTTAAATAATTTAAATAAATTTTGTTAAATATTTAATAATTTAAATAAATTTTATTGAACATTTAATTATTTCAAATAAATTTTGTTAAATATTTAAATAATTTAAATAAATTTTATTGAACATTTAATTATTCAAAATAAAATCTTTCTGTTTTTCAATAATTTAATAATTTAAATAAATTTTATTAAACATTTAATTATTCAAATAAATTTTGTTCAATATTTAATAATTTAAATAAATTTTATTAAACATTTAATTATTCAAATAAATTTTATTCAATATTTAATAATTTAAATAAATTTTATTGAATATTTAATTATTCAAATAAATTTTGTTCAATATTAAAATAATTTAAATAAATTTTATTGAGCATTTAATTATTCGAATAAATTTTGTTCAATATTTAATAATTTAAATAAATTTTGTTCAATATTTAATAATTTAAATAAATTTTGTTAAATATTTACTAATTTAAAAAAGTTTTGTTAAATATTTGATAATTTTAAAAAATTTGTTAAATATTTAAAATTTAAAGTAATTTTGTTAAATATTTAATTTTATAAAGAAATTTTGCCAAGAATTTAGTAATTAAAATAAATTTTTTTAATTGTTTAATAATTTAAATAAATTTTGTCTTTAATTGTGAACAATAATTTTTGATCCGCGATCACAGTATTGATTTGATTTCGGGAAGCGTTTGAGAAAAGTAAATTATTTCAAAATCATTGAAATAAGTGTTACATTTTGGCACTTTTGTAGGTTTCAAGCCACATTGCGCAAACGGGAGGGGGGCTATCAAAAAATGCTTGACATATTTGTTAAAACCTTTGATCAAATTTAATTGTATTCTCCATGATATCGATCCCCCAAAAAATTTGGTTACAGTAAGACAAAAACGCAACGAACATTGGTACATTTTGTCACATACAAGCCAGGTTTACTTGCATACTTTTCTCCACACTGTAAATTTCAGTGAGTTGACTTTAACTCAGAATGAGTTGAATCACCCAGTCTGAGTTAGGACGATCAGAACTCAGAATTTTGAGTTGATTCAATTCATTCTGAGTTAATTAATCAATTCACCCAAAGTCAGCTCATCTCGAAGTGAGATTCAACTCAAATCATAGTGAGTTAATGTATATTGTGATATTATAATTTAGAAATAACCAACTCGCTAGCTGAATTGATAAATCAACTCATTAACGTTTACAGTGTAAAAGTGATCATCAGACAATTTTGTTCAGACAAGTTTTCTTAGCACTGGATTTAGATGCAGAAAATAGATTAAAAAATATTATTAAGTGCATTTTAGGCTCAACATATGAATTGATCGCTAGGCAGTTTGGCATGCAAAGGTAACAACGGCAACTGCTGATTATATTCGAATAATAAAATATTTTGTGTAAATTTTGGATTTCGCTCTGCAACAAATATATGTCGTGTCCTGAACAGCAATTTACACCAGTGAGCAACTGATATGAAAGCAAACTGAATCCAATTAATTGAATAATGTGACATTCCAAAGGAAGGTTTGACGCAATTTCATTGGGTAAAAGTTTACTTTTGCAAAACTGGGCTCTAATAGCAAAAATTTGTTTCTGTTAGGAACGGTATCACGACCATTGGTCGCCTAGCAACTCGTCGTCCGACAACTTGTAATATGGAATTTGATCGACTCGACATTTTGTCGCCCATTATAATGCTTAGGCATACGCTTAGGAATATGCTTAGATTTATTCATAGGCTTTAAGGTCGCTGTTGGGTGACAAATACACGGCCGTTCTCTGTTTCAGGCTGGACAAAGCGTCAACTTGGCAATTTCTGCGGCTCATTGCACCTGAACTGTTGGTTTGCTCGCTTTCGATGCACATCTATCGTCAAATATGCGCGTTTTCAGATTCAGCGGACAGCTCAGAGTATGAACTCAACGACTGTCCCACGCCGCCACTGGATAGTGATTTTCCCACGCTTCCAGACGCCAATGGCGGTTTTCCCACGACTCCTGACGCTGATTGCTATTTTCCTACGCTTCCAGATGCTAACCGCGAATTTGCCACGCTTCCAGAAGACGCTCGCGGTAATTTTCACACGCTTCGAAGCGTCGATCGCAATCATTCCGACAGTGTTCAACTCAACGTGGCGACAGCAGACACGCGATATGTTCACGCCGATGAGTTGAGTTCAACTCAACTGGAGTCAAAATTGAATCCAACGAAGTCGGATCGAAATTCAACTGAACCAGGCGGTTGGGAAAAGAATCAGAGGTTTCGAACGGCGACAAAATGGGTTATTACGATTCTAATAGGACTTTGCGGTATATGCCATCCATCTACAGTATCGACTGTATATTTTATTGTGTTTCTTATTCTATTAAGCTTAGTTGCGTTCAATCGAACGATACCTGAACGTTGGTTTCAACGGACAGAAGCGGCACTTTTGATGTTTACCGGTATTTGGACCGTTATATTGTATTTATATCAATTTGAAATCGTTTGGAGTACGATTCCGCCGGAAAATATTGAATCAAGGTACGTGTAAATGTTGAATTCACTTTCTATTAGAGTACCATACATTGGGAATTTGCTTAAAGTGATGTATTAAGTAGACAGGATCAGGGGGATTGAATACAGTCTCTCCTCACGTGTGTCGTGGTGAAAATTTTGCCGTTCACATTGTTCATCTGAAGCTTGTATTAATGTAAAGTTTTTAGCTAAATAGCAGACTAATATAACACGGATATAACATTGCAATAATATTAAAGTACCGAATTATATGTTTGTTACGCATAAGCTTTTAAAACAGTAAAATTTCAAGTACTAAAAACTATCCAAAACCTTGATTCAATTTATATTTGTAAATTTTAAAAATTTAATTAATTTAAAAAATATATTTTGGAATTTTAAAAATTTAATTTAAAAAATTATATTTTGGAATGTTACAAATTAAATTAAATTAAAATTAAAGTAAATTTAAAAAAATTATATTTTAGATTTTAAAAAATTAAATTAATTTAAAAAATTATTATTTTTAGACTATTCGGTCTCACCCTGCTCGTTGTTCGGCAATGCAAAACGCCGCATATTATGAACGTTCATCCGGATTCTAATTGGCCCGAACATTTAAATATTTGTCTTCTCACTGCACTGTATTATACACTTGCTGTGGATGTTGGACACGATTGGTTTAACTTGGTAAGTACAAAACTAACATATGAACCAGAATTAAGAAAACTGTACCAGCATAACCCAATACTGCTCTCTAACTACATATTTTTAAATTTGTTTTCAGATGAAATTTAAACTCCAAACGCCAATAGCGCATCATCATCCAAGTTCAGTTGAATTTCAACAAAACTCTCTACAAACACAACGGTTGGGTTCAACTCGAGAAATACTCGACTGTACTGTATCGTTCAATCGATTGACCAATCAATCTCCAATCGTTGAAAAAGTTCATCTGACACGAATTCCTGAAGAACAGGTTTGAAGTTTTTTGTAACCATTTCCAGCATAGAGTACACTTATTACTACGCGTATATGCAGTACAAAATCTTCACAAGACGTCAATGACTCGAGTGTGAATCTCAAGATATGATGAGGGGTAATGGCGAACGCGTTCCATCATCTAACAGGATCTGGGTTCGTATTATAGTTTCATATCTTCTCTCAAATTAAATGAGAAATATTTAATGTGAGAAACAATTACTGTAGTGACCAAAATAAGAGGGGACGGGGTGCCCATTTTGAGTCCCAATCAATAGGAATCTGTATCCGTAATAAGAGTCCGTAGGCGGATAGAGTCCATAAATCCTAATCAGAGTCCATAAGCCCTAAACTCTAATCAGAGTCCATAAGTATAAATTATCTCTAAAGTAGCACATAAATGATTCCAGGGGCGAGTAAAACTGAGTTCGAAACTTTAAAGCATACATAACATTTGCCAGTACATTCCTAGATATAAACCTTGTATTATCGCTTAAGCTTTTGATGCAAAACAAATAAACGTTTAATTCAACGGATATTTGCAATACCGGTTACATATCATTAACGAAGGATGGCGGAGAGCTGGTTAAAAATAAATAACAGTCCGTAACCGAATAACAGGGTACCCTCTGGAATGGCCAAATAAATATCAGTCGCCCCCTTATATTCGGGGCACTACACTTCGTGTTTTAGAGCTCTGCTTAAAACTTCAATTTACAAACATTTAACCCCTTCTCACATTGAGTTGGCTATAGGCAACTAAGCGCAGTATATATACGTTAAATAATGTATATCGCACCGTGTTTAACAATTGCAACTCGTATACATACTACTATATCACCACAAGACGTGAGAGCCCCCTCGGGCTCGAGCGTCAAGCTCCTATAGCTGAGTGGTGATGATATACGCCTCCCAGTCCAGTCACCGGATTTCGAATCCTAGCATAAAAGTAGGTCCCAGGGGAAATAGAAAATATTCATGTGAGAAAGGGTTAAAAAACTTAAAACACTTTAAATTTTTACAGATTTTGATATCTGACGCCGGCAGCGACGCGTCATTTTCGCTCGTTGACGAAACCTGTGAACATCCGGTTTCGTCAACTCGCGAAAACAACAACACCGTCCCGGTAAAGAGCCGTTTCGCAACCCCTTACGTCTATCCGCTGCGCACAAAGCAAGACTCGACACTGTTTCTCAGTTCAGTGGCTTCAACCGGAACTCCTCCAGCTCAAAGTGCTCTATCAAGCCCTAAATCGCCCATCAAAGCGCCCCAGCCATTACGGACTCCAAGACGGCCTCTCAAACATCAACCCGGCTCGATTCATTCCGTTGCGTCGATTGTAATTCCTGCGTCGCTGGCAAGAAGAAATTTGCCAAGCGTACAGCATCAGCGAGAAATTTCAATTCGCCCTCAACGGTGCAAAACGTCCAATCTAAGATAGCTGTTGATACTATACTTCAGATCAGCTACAAGATCTTGGAAGGCTAAGCGGTTCACAGTTAGAAGCATATCATCAAAGTCCAACGGATAGTTTCACTGATGACCAACACATACACGCCTATTATTTAGCCGGATCCAACTTGACAGCTGTCAATCAATTTGACGATCCGGAACTGTCGTTTGGGTCACATGATCAAGCGAACGTTGTCACTCCGGAACCGTCAAAAGTTGAAATATATACTGTGTCACATTTTCGGAAAGTGTTGGTAAGTCAATGTTTTAGTGGCGGATGCAGACATTCGCAACAACGGTGGTCCTGCGAAGTCAAATATTTGCAACAAAAAACTCGCGAGTGAAGCGAGCGGGAAGCTTGAACCCCCGTTTTAAAGGACTAAATTTTAATGCAAATCTTAGTTTTGATCGCCGTTGCGGTCTTGGGGGTAGGCGTCTAGGCAATGGTGGCAATGCCTTGGATACGTCTGTGTAAACTTTGACATGGTTGAAAGGAATTGGTGGTTTTCAAGGGTGTTCACAAACAGGGACACAGCTAAGATTGCATTTCGGGACTGTATTATAACTCTGGTGTAAAAAGTGTTTTGCAAGCAGCATAGCGAGTGAGAAAATTTGTTTGATCCATGTACGTTTTATTCTACAGCATATAAACGTGTTTTTATTCAAATCTTACATTTCGGGTGCTGCACATCTCTCCCCACTTCATTTTGTGTACGCTCCTGTTCAGAAAAATGTAAAAACGTTAGAAACAAAAAATAAGAGGGTAGGCATGAAAGTCTAAATATTACTGATTTAAAAGTAAAGTGCAACTATTTAAAATTGCTGGCTGTCGGGCTGCTTCTGTAAAGGCTCATTAAGAATATTCAATTTTTAATGTTCACAAATAAATTATACACTTTTTCCTGCGTAGAGTATAGTAGTGAGCAACTATAGTGAAACTGTCTAGTGAACTGATAACAACAATTGCTGTGTGTAACAAATGTTACGCGTCTGTGCAGAAGATGAAATTGAAAATATTCGTGTGAGAAATGTGTCAAATTTATATTCGTACAGTATGTACTTTTTAGAGCTATATACGCTATAGTTTACTATGCCGAACGCTGGTGTAAGCCGAACGCCGCTATGCGTTGCTAATCAAAATATAGGCTTAATCAATATGGTGGTGTGCAGCACGATAAAATTTGTTTATTAAAAATTAGTGCGCGCCACCATATTCATTAAGCCAATATTTTCAATAGCAAACGCATGTTTGGCGAGCATTGCAGCGTTCGCCATAGAAACAATAGCGTATATAACTTCTAAAACATACTGTACGAATATAAATTTGACAACATTTCTCACACTAATATTTTCAATTTTCATCTACTGCACAAACACATTAACATCTGCTTAACACAGCGAATATTGTCTTACAGTTTCTTACACAGTCTATTAATCCACTACTATACTCTACGCAGGAAAAAAGTGTACAATTTATTTGTGAACATTAAAAATTGAAAATATCCTAATGAGCCTTTACAGAAGCGGCCCATAGCAATTTCCAATAGCTCACTTTATTTTTAAAAATCGCAATATTTAGACTTTCATGCCTACCCTCTTATTTTTTGTTTCTAACGTTTTTACATTTTTCTGAACAGTATTTCGTACACAAAATGAAGTGGGAATGTGCAGAACCCGAATGAAGATTTGAATAAAAGCAATAAGTTTATATGTGTAAATAATGCGCCCATGGATCAAACAAATTTCTCTCACTCGCTATGCTCGCTTGCAAAACACTTTACACCAAGTTAATACAGTCCCAAATGCAATCTTAGCTGTGTGCCTGTTGTGAAGCGCCTTTGAAAACTACCATTCCTTTCAACCCATGTCAAAACCTTACACAGACGTATCCAGCATTGCCACCACTGTCCTAACCGCCCCAAGAGCCGCAACGGCGATTAATAAATTTGCATAAAAATTTGCATTAAAACAGGGTTCAACCTCCCGTTCGCTTCGCTCGCGAGATTTTTGTTGCAAATATTTGACTTCCGCAGGACCGCCGTTGTTGGATGTCCCCATCTCCACTAAAACATTGACTTACCAACACTTTCCGAACAATCTGACACATATTTCAACTTTTGACGGTTCTCCGGAGTGACAATTCCTCCTCGTGAGCCCAAACGACAGTTCCGGATCGTCAAACTCATTGCAACAGTGTCAAGATGATCCCGGCTAAATAATACGCGTGTCTGTTTCTCAGTGAAACTATCCGTTGGACTTTTGATGATATGCTCTAATCCTGAAACCTTACGCCTCCCAAGTCTCCTGAGCTGATCTGAAGTATAGATGTTCTACTTGATTGGACTTTCCGACCGTTGAGGCAATTGAAATTTTCTCGCTAATGCTATAGGTTTTGGAAGTTCTCTTGCCAGCGACAGGATGGACGCAAGATAGCCGGGTTCATGTTTTAGAGGCCGTCTTGAGTTGGTATGCTGGGGCTTGATGGGCGATTTAGGGCTTGATAGAGCACTTCGAGCTGGAGGAGTTCGTTGAAGCCACTGAACTGAAACAGTGTCGAGTCTTGCTTTGTGCGCAGCGGATAACGTAAGGGGTTGCGAAACGGCTCTTTACCTGGAAGGTGTTGTTGTTTTCGCAAGTTGACGAAACCGGATGTTCACAGGTTTCGTCGACGAGCGAAAATGACGCGTCGCTGCCGGCGTAGGATATCAAAATCTGTAAAAATTTAAAGTGTTTTAAGTTTTTTAACCCTTTCTCACATGAATATTTTCATTCCCCTGACCTACTTTTATGCTAGGATTCGAAATCCGGTGATGGATGGGAGGCGAATATCATCACCACTCAGCTATAGGAGCTTGACGCTCGAGCCCAAGGGGGCTCTCACGTCTTGTGGTGATATAGTAGTATGTATACGAGTTGCAATTGTTAAACACGGTGCGATATACATTATTTAACGTATATATACTGCGCTTAGTTGCCTATAGCCAACTCAATGTGAGAAGGGGTTAAATGTTTGTAAATTGAAGTTTTAAGCAGAGCTCTAAAACACGAAGTGTAGTGCCCCGAATATAAGGGGGCGACTGATATTTATTTGGCCATTCAAGAGGGTACCCTGTTATTCGGTTACGGACTGTTATTTATTTTTAACCAGCTCTCCGCCATCCTTCGTTACTGATATGTAACCGGTATTGCAAATATCCGTTGAATTAAACGTTTATTTGTTTTGCATCAAAAGCTTAGCGATAATACAAGGTTTATATCTAGGAATGTCTGGCAAATGTTATGTATGCTTTAAAGTTTCTACTCAGTTTTACTCGCCCCCTGGAATCATTTATGTGCTACTTTAGAGATAATTTATCTTATGGACTCTGATTAAGTTTAGGGCTTATGGACTCTGATAGGATTTATGGATCTATCCGCCTACGGACTCTTATTACGGATAGATTCCTATGATTGGGACTCAAATGGGCACCGTGCCTATTCTTTGTCACTACAGTAATTGTTTCTCACATTAAATTTTCTCATTTAATTTGAGAGAAGATATGAAACATAATACGAACCCAGATCCTGTTAGATGATGGAATACGTTCGCCATACCCTCATCATATCTTGAGATTCACACTTGAGTATTGACGTCTTGTGAAGATTTTGTACTGCATATACGCGTAGTAATAAGTGTACTCTATGCTGGAAATGGTTACAAAAAACTTCAAACCTGTTCTTCAGGAATTCGTGTCAGATGAACTTTTTTAAGATTGGAGATTGATTGGTAATGATTGAACGATACAGTACAGTCGAGTATTCTCGAGTTGAACCCAACCGTTGTGTTTGTAGAGAGTTTTGTTGAAATTCAACTGAACTTGGATGACGATGATGCGCTATTGGCGTTTGGAGTTTAAATTTCATCTGAAAACAAATTTAAAAATATGTTTTAGTTAGAGAGCAGTATTGGGTTATGCTCGTACAGTTTTCTTAATTTTGGTTCATATGTTAGTTTTGTACTTACCAAGTTAAACCAATCGTGTAAACATCCACAGCAAGTGTATAATACAGTGCATGAGAAGACAAATATTAAATGTTGGGCCAATTAATCCAGATAGACATTCATAATATGCGGCGTTTTGCATTGCCGAACAACGAGCAGGGTGAGACCGAATAGTCTAAAAATAATAATTTTTTAAATTAATTTAATTTTTAAAATTCTAAAATATAATTTTTTTAAATTTACTTTAATTTTAATTTAATTTAATTTTCAACATTCCAAAATATAATTTTTTGAAATTAATTTAATTTTTAAAGTTCCAAAATATAATTTTTTAAATTAAATTTTAAATATTCCAAAATATATTTTTTAAATTAATTAAATATTTAAAAAACAAAAAAAAAATAAAAAATTGATATTTTTAATACTTAAAATTTACTTTTTAAAAATTATCATAAAAAAAAAAAATCATACTTTAAAATTATTCAATTTATATAATTTATATTATTCTATCAAAAAAAAAATAACATTACAAAAAGAAGAAAAAAGAGAAAGAAAATTTCACTAAGACACAAGTGACGAGAGTGTGAATCTCAAGATATGATGAGGGGTAATGGCGAACGCGTTCCATCATCTAACAGGATCTGGGTTGTATTATAGTTTATATTCTCTCAAATTAAATGAGAAAAATTTAATGTGAGAAACAATTACTGTAGTGACCAAAATAAGAGAGGGACGGGGTGCCCATTTAGAGTCCCAATCAATAGGAATCTGTATCCGTAATAAGAGTCCGTAGGCGGATAGAGTCCATAAATCCTAATCAGAGTCCATAAGCCCTAAACTCTAATCAGAGTCCATAAGTATAAATTATCTCTAAAGTAGCACATAAATGATTCCAGGGGCGAGTAAAACTGAGTTCGAAACTTTAAAGCATACATAACATTTGCCAGTACATTCCTAGATATAAACCTTGTATTATCGCTCAAGCTTTTGATGCAAAACAAATAAACGTTTAATTCAACGGATATTTGCAATACCGGTTACATATCAGTAACGAAGGATGGCGGAGAGCTGGTTAAAAATAAATAACAGTCCGTAACCGAATAACAGGGTACCCTCTTGAATGGCCAAATAAATATCAGTCGCCCCCTTATATTCGGGGCACTACACTTCGTGTTTTAGAGCTCTGCTTAAAACTTCAATTTACAAACATTTAACCCCTTCTCACATTGAGTTGCCTATAGGCAACTAAGCGCAGTATATATACGTTAAATAATGTATATCGCACCGTGTTTAACAATTGCAACTCGTATACATACTACTATATCACCACAAGACGTGAGAGCCCCCTCGGGCTCGAGCGTCAAGCTCCTATAGCTGAGTGGTGATGGTATACGCCTCCCACTCCAGTCACCGGATTTCGAATCCTAGCATAAAAGTAGGTCCCAGGGGAAATAGAAAATATTCATGTGAGAAAGGGTTAAAAAACTTAAAACACTTTAAATTTTTACAGATTTTGATATCTGACGCCGGCAGCGACGCGTCATTTTCGCTCGTTGACGAAACCTGTGAACATCCGGTTTCGTCAACTCGCGAAAACAACAACACCGTCCCGGTAAAGAGCCGTTTCGCAACCCCTTACGTGTATCCGCTGCGCACAAAGCAAGACTCGACACTGTTTCTCAGTTCAGTGGCTTCAACCGGAACTCCTCCAGCTCAAAGTGCTCTATCAAGCCCTAAATCGCCCATCAAAGCGCCCCAGCCATTACCGACTCCAAGACGGCCTCTCAAACATCAACCAGGCTCGATTCATTCCGTTGCGTCGATTGTAATTCCTGCGTCGCTGGCAAGAAGAAATTTGCCGAAACGTACAGCATCAGCGAGAAATTTCAATTCGCCCTCAACGGTCGGAAAACGTCCAATCCAAGATAGCCGTCGATACTATACTTCAGATCAGCTACAAGATCTTGGGAGGCTAAGCGGTTCACAGTTAGAAGCATATCATCAAAGTCCAACGGATAGTTTCACTGATGACCAACACAGACACGCGTATTATTTAGCCGGATCCAACTTGACAGCTGTCAATCAATTTGACGATCCGGAACTGTCGTTTGGGTCACATGATCGAGGCAACGTTGTCACTCCGGAACCGTCAAAAGTTGAAATATATACTGTGTCACATTGTTCGGAAAGTGTTGGTAAGTCAATGTTTCAGTGGCGGATGCAGACATTCGCAACAACGGCGGTCCTGCGAAGTCAAATATTTGCAACAAAAAACTCGCGAGCGAAGCGAACGGGAAGCTTGAACCCCCGTTTTAATGCTAAATTTTAATGCAAATCTTAGTTTTGATCGCCGTTGCGGTCTTGGGGGTAGGCGTCTAGGCAATGGTGGCAATGCCTTGGATACGTCTGTGTAAACTTTGACATGGTTGAAAGGAATTGGTGGTTTTCAAGGGTGTTCACAAACAGGGACACAGCTAAGATTGCATTTCGGGACTGTATTATAAACTTGGTGTAAAAAGTGTTTTGCAAGCGAGCATAGCGAGTGAGAAAATTTGTTTGATCCATGCGCGTTATTCTACAGCATACAAACGTGTTTTTATTCAAATCTTACATTCCGGGTGCTGCACATCTCCCCACTTCATTTTGTGTACGCTCCTGTTCAGAAAAATGTAAAAACGTTAGAAACAAAAAATAAGAGGGTAGGCATGAAAGTCTAAATATTGCGGATTTTAAAAGTAAAGTGCAGCTGATTTGAAAATTGCTGGCTGTCCGGGCCGCTTCTGTAAAGGCTCATTAGGATATTTTCAATTTTTAATGTTCACAAATAAATTATACACTTTTTCCTGCGTAGAGTATAGTAGTGAGCAACTTAATAGCGCAAACTGTGTAAGCGAACTGATACAACAATTCGCTGTGTGTAACAAATGTTACGCGTTTGTGCAGTAGATGAAATTGAAAATATTCGTGTGAGAAATGTGTCAAATTTATATTCGTACAGTATGTCTTAGAGTTATATACGCTATAGTTTACTATGCCGAACGCTGCAACGTGCCGCCGAACGCCGCTATGCGTTGCTAATCAAAATATAGGCTTAATCAATATGGTGGTGTGCACTAATTTTTAATAAACAAATTTTATCGTGCTGCACACCGACTTGCGACTGCGTCCAGCGGCTTGCAGCGGCGCGTAGCGGCTTACGACGTAATGCGGCAGTTGGCATCGGCGCGCGGTAAAATCCGGACGGATACAGCGCCGTCCGCCGACACGCGGCGAATATAGCGCAACCCTTAGTGTACTGCGTGACATTGAACGGTCGCATTCCAGGTACACCAACTCAATTTGCACCGTTGCGAAATCTGAACGACTCAGATCAAAACAACCAACCGACAAGACTTCGTCATTGGAGGGATGTGATACAGTTTCCAGGATTGCGAAAGACTGGACTACGGAGTTCGGCCGCTACACGCTGGGCAACACTGAATGCAATTAGCGCATTTCTTCATAGTCGAAGTTACGTACTTGCACTAATTATGATGATGGTAAGTATGTAACCGTCAGCGCCGGAGCAGCCGCCCCCCATACCCCCATTTTGGGGACCCACCCCAAAGTGGGGGTCTCACCCTAACAAGATTTTAAACCAAAAATCATAAAAAATAGTGTGGTCATTGCACGGAGCCCTCACCCCTGAATTTTTGGGGTCACTCTAGCCTGATGCAGCACTGGTTAACAGTGGTGTACCGAAATATAGGACCCCACCTTCCGAATATGGGTCACTCTGATAACTCTTTCTTTTTATAAGACTATTGTATTCACATTTAGTCAGGACATTCTGAGTGGACGCAGCAAATTCGACCACCATGCGATTTCAGTAAATTTGCCGCCTGCGCCACAATTGGCGGTATTTGACTTCTTGCGAGCGAAGGGGCCCATCTCAACGGTAGCGGCGCGACCTTGGATGCCCTAACCAAAGACCTGATTACAACTTTGTCGCTAACTCTTTTCTACCAAAAAGAAATTAATAACTATAAAACCCTATTTACACGTGTAAGTTTTGTTCGAAATTGTTGCTTTCACAAAAATTGCAGTTGCAAGTTTTCACAGCAAAAACTTTGCACTTGTGAATAAGACTTTAGACGATTTCGTTTATATTATAACAGGCGTGGTCGATCACATATCACAGTTGGTCAACGTTTGTTCTATTGTTACTCGCGTGCTTAGTCTGGCTTGTGCCGGATCCTCGCAAATTTGCGTTGCGCATTTCGCCGTTTTTGGTGGTTTATGCGGAATTTTTGTTAATATTTCAATTTGTGTACGGCCTTGATTTGACCGAGGCAGAGCTTCCTTCGACCGGAATCGGCCGTCAGATAGGACTTGAACGGCCGGTGGATGTACCACCAGTGGTTCCGCTGTTTATTAAGGTAAGATTTTGAAGATAAATTTATCAAATTCTATAAACGTTAATGTTTAAATTAAAAATTCCAAAAATATCTACTTCCAGTTTTTTATAAAATTCTTAAAATAAACTTGAATTAATTTCTTTGCGTATATTCTCAAATGTGTAATACTATCCATTACCAGTTAGCGGTAAGTTCTCAAACTGACGTTAAATCCTACCGCTGTGTAACTCAAAATTGGCTCAGAAGAAGGACAAATGACATGCAAAAAATTGTGTTGACCTTTGATTCTCATCATTCACTGGTTCGAAAGTTACAAGATCTATCACTAACTGGTAATATCGGTAAACATAAAGCGCATTTCAAATTTATACCACGGTGTGTTATTTTATCTGTCTTTTCAGTGGTATCATAATGCCGCCCCTGCTTTAATGGACAGACATTGTGATATTCGTGCCGCTTTAAATTTAAAGGCATCGGCCGGGTTTCTGAAATCTTACTTAATTATTTACTTATGTTATACTAATGTAATTAGTTAAGTCGCCGACTTAAAAGTAAATACTTAAATTTTCGAGGAAAACAAACAAATGCCAAATGTGAGCTATTGCCATTATTAAGGTAATAACAGTTTTGCGTTATATTAAAGAGGCATCATGCGTCTACAATTTCAATTAGACCAAGGTCAGTATGCTTGAACGGTCAATTTGCAATGTATCAAATTTAGTCAGCGACTTGAGTATTTATTTAACATAAGTACGCTTTTGAAAACGACAAAATGGTTAAGTATTTACATAGCATTATTTAAGTACTATGTTGTACTTAAGTACTAAGTTGTACTTAAGTACTAACTTGTACATAAGTAGTGTTTCACAAACGCAGCCATTATTTTACAAAACTTAAATTACATTTTTTTCAGACTGTATTCACTTCAGTATTTTGTTTAACGCTCCGTCAATATCTTCAAGAGCGACAACAAGGGTCCACGGCTGGAAAATTGGCTGCAAACATTCTGTTTGTTCCGTTGCAAGTGGCACTCGCGCATGATTTTGGCGAACGAAAATCACCAGGTAAAAAATATTTCATTTCGAACAAGAAAATTTCTAAAAGGATTTAAGGTTAACTTAGGGTTTTGCTATACGTTTGTTGACGTCCGGCGCCGTCTGTCACTGTGCATCACCGTATGGCGCCGTCCGTCACCGTGGAACGCCGTACAGGTGACGCACGGTAACAGACGGCGCCGGACGTCAAGTATAGCGCTACCCTTTATCTTTATTGCTTGTACGTCATCAAAAACCCTTGTATTTCACTGCGCAAAAATGTTTAGCGCCGCTGGCAAGGTAAGCTATCTACTGGCTTGTGATTAGATTTAGGCTTGTCCCATCTCAAGCCGAAGGCTAAGGCGTAAATGGGTTTAAACAAAGTGTACACATATATATCCAATTCTGTTCAACGTACGCTTGTTTTTTTGCAACTATTTTGTTCAGTTCTACAGTTTAAGTTTATTTTCCAATGCATAATAGTCGTTCTTTTACGCTCTTTACAATAAATTTGTTGCTATAAAAATTTAAAAAAACGCTTTTTACACTGCAAAAAATGGTGAGTCAAAATGACTCCCTCCGAAATGGGCTTTTCGGGACTACACAAACTGAGTCAAATTCGATTCCGCCAGAGTTAAAAGTGCGACTCACTGATTCAAATTTGACGGTCCATATATACAACAGGTCTGGATTGATTTTGGAGGGGTCATAACAGAGTCAGTTTAAGCTTTAGACTAATTTTTTGCTTAGGCTTAGGCTTAGGCTTAGGCTTAGGCTTAGGAATAGGCTCATCCATACGCTTAGGATTAGGCTTTGGCTTAGGCTTAGGAATATGCTTATACTACTGTTCCGGCCCTGTTCTATACATGGGCCAATTTCACTATGGCGGAGTCGAATTTTGACTCAATTAGTGTAGTTCGGAAAAACCTATTTCGGAAAGACTCAATTTGACTCACCAATATTTGCAGTGTACGCTCAACTTTAAAAATATTTCAACTTTTATAACTTCGAGAAATAAAATCTTGATATCGCCGTTAATTTTTAAACTGTCTTTGTAATTCTGAAGTTGAAAAGTACCATATAGAGCCGTTCTCGAAAATTTTACTGTGGATGCGGCGGGGTTCGAACCCACGACGTACGGATTACCGGTTGTAAACTTCAGACGACGAGTGCAATTCGCCAAATTATGACAAATTTATATTTGTTGATGACGCTGGCTTAGATGTTAATCGTCTCGGCCGTTGGCTCCTGATGCTACTATCGAAATATTGGATATTCATATCGGCTGCAATTTTATTGTTTATTTCACTGCGAACTCCAGTGTCAGCGTATCGCATTATTTATATGGCATTTTTTCTATTTTTTATGACTATGTTTCAAGTAAGTTGAAACTTTTGTTCGTTTAGTATATTATTTTATTTGTTTATTTTATTGTTATTTTTGGCTTTATTTGTTCAAAATTTTGCCCAATGTAAAAGTCAGGGGCGGAATGTTTTTCTGTGGGACAAGAAAAGAGTAAGCTTAAAGCTTTTAGACTATTTTTTGCTTGGCTTAGGCTTAGGCTTAGGAATATGCTCTTTCTTACGCTTAGGCTTAGGCTTAGGAATACACTTATTCTTACGCTTATGCTTAGGAATAAACTTATTCTTACGCTTAGGCTTAGGCTTATATCAAGAGTGGATGATGTCCACCTTGTAGAAGAGTGTGCAACTACTTGGGCGGGCTGTGCATGGTATTAAATATACCAGCACGCGTTGCATTTTTGTTCAACCCCCCTCAATCAGGGGGGTTTAAGCAAGAGATTAACAATAAAGTATGCTTCAGTACACCTACCCCCCTCACTCTGAAGATGTCTGTATGTGCATACAGACCCCCTAAACAAGGGGGGTAGGCCAAAAACGCAACGCGTGCCGGGTACATTCTTTAATACACAGAATGTACCCAGTTGCATACTCTTGTTATAAAGAGTGATCATCCACTCTTGGTAATATATATGATCCTTCATACGCTTAGGCCTGTTTAAAGAAACCAAGGGTGAAATTATCAACAATCGATTGAAACTCAAAAACGACGGCGTCAAACAATTCTTAGGGGACACGTAAGACCCCCACCCCCAGTGAAATGTTACGGTCAACATTTCATCTTAACCATTTCAGATTTCAATTCGAATCTGGCGAGCAATGCTGTGGACGTATTATGTAGTTATGATTGTTTACTGTATAATTGTATTGTCACTTATTTATACTTATCAATTTCATGGATTTCCTGAAATTTGGCACGATCAAACTGGCTTGTCGTATGACGTGTAAGTTGTATCTGTAGGTCAGGGTGTTGAACCAGCACGGAATATATTTTCAATATTTTGAATCCTAAGCGAAAATCTATGTCTGAGCCTAAGCCTAAACCTAACGACTGTATTCTCAAAAACGCACAGCAAATATCACCAGTTATCGATAGGTGTTTTTAAACTGACGAACTCATGCAATTGTGGATCTCAAAATTGGTACAGAAGTAGGACATATCAAATGCGAAAAATGTGCTGAATTCGAAAACTTGTTATTTATTAGTTCGAAAGCGACTGCACCTATCACTAAACTGGTTTGGTGCTGCACACATGTGAGAATACGGGTCTAAATCTAAGTCTACGCTTAAGCCCAAAACCAAATTCAAAATTTAGACTTTTTCGTATGTTCTTTGCATGAGCGAAAAGTTATCTATATAATTAAATCTGACATGACCCACTTAAGTAATTTTAGGCAACTTTCCAGCATTACTTTGTTTAAAATATGTTCTTAGAATAAAAACGTGATTGTTCTGTGAAAAGAAACATTGCATGCAGACTGTTGTGCATTCGCTAATTTTTGCGCAATGCACAAAAATAGGTAACTGATTTGGGCCAATGTAAAGAACAGGGATATTCATAAACCTATGTCTAAGCCTAAGCCAAATAAAAAATTAGTCTAAATCCTAAGCTTACTGTATAGCAGTCCCACAGAAAACGTTCCGCTCCTGATCATTACATGGGCCCTTGTTTGGAATAAAATTCGAATTTTAATTTACACATTTAAACCTTTTTCGAAATTTTCATTTTTCAACGGTTCAATTTACCTATGGCCCCATAGTCTTCTTGGGGCCACAAGGCCTTCCAATACGGGTCTTGTATCACAGTCGCAGTTGTAGTGAACTATGAAATGACCGTGATTCAATTAAAAAATTACAAAATAAAACTAATAAATTTGCTGTGAAAATAAACGTGGACAAAAATAAAGTGAACTTTGTCAGTCTCGGGAGGAACCGTGACATCAGACCGGAAAAGCGGGCCTCCAGAGCGGGGATCGAACTCTCAGACTACAGACCGTTAAGCGAATACTCTACCAAAGTGCCACGCAGTCCACCTCTCCAACGGCATTTTTCGGCGACTATATGTGTCGACTGTATGCTGTCAGCTAGCATACATACAGTGCACTGCATATATTGCATATGCACTAGGATAAACATGCCTCACATGCTTACAAACTATTCCCGAACAAAATTCTGCTACAAAATTTTACTCTGACCAATGATTTGGCATTTTAACTATTTTTTAAGCCTTCACAGCCTTGGCCTTGAAAAATACAGCAGCGGCGAGTTGTTGTTGAAACTGCTGAGTCCAATTTCGTTTCTGATTATAACAATTGTTCAATTGAACTTTTTTCACAAAGATTTAATGCGCTACACGCAAAATTATAACGATTTGAGACCGCGGTAAGTTTTCATTTACAATTAAATTCAGTTAACTTCACCCCCAGTATCGGAGCAGACAGGGGTTATGGTTCCATCCAGACTCCAGGGTGGGGGGCGTCAAGCTCTCGAGCGAGACGACAGATGCATTTTAAAACGTCGACGGTTCTTGTTTCAACCGGTTACGGTGGGGGCCTCTTTAGGGGTGGGCACCCGCAAATTGGACTATGGGGGTGGTTGCTACGGATCTGTCTACCTCCCCCCAAAAGTTATAGACCCCCTTGTTAGACTGTGCAAAATTCAGGTACCCGAATGCGGCAGATATGTGGAGTTCTGTAACTCAACTGCTCATTAGTCCTTCTTATTCAAATATATGCTATTAGTATTAATTATTTTCAAATATACCGCATCGTCTATAGTTCAATTTAGTATTGTGTATAATTCAAACTTGTAAACTGAAACACATTTTGTATCGAACGATCCACAGAATGTCATATCTGCCTTTAAATCATTTTCGCCAGGTTCCTAAGTTTTCCACTGGCTATAATTATTGTTCATATATATTATTATTACAGTGTTTATTATTATTATTATTATTATTATTATTAGCAGTGTTGTTATTATGATTATGATTATTAGTATTATTATTAGGGTTATTATTATTATTATCAGTGTTGTTATTATTATTATTAGTGTTATTGTTATTATTATTATTATTATTTTCGATATTTCAGAATGCAATCAATGGGAAACCTACCGTCTTATTACTCTGTCGATTCAAGTGGACACAATACACCGCAAACCAACGAGGTACAGCCTGATGCTGGTCATGGACATCGCTTCCCAGCGGACGGATTTGAAGGAACAAAATACGCCGATGCTGAAAATACTAAAACGTCAAACAATTGCGTCGACACAGTTGAAGCTAAGATTGATATGAAGAATGAAAACAGTGGTAAAATAAATCAAGATGGGCCCACGTCGCAAGCTCCACATTGCAGACAGGGTTAAAACTTTTGGCCAATGAAAGAACAGGGGCAGAACAGTATTATAAACATATTCCTAAGCCTAAGCCTAAGCCTAAGCATAAGCCTAAGCCTAATAATAAGCATATTCCGAAGCCTAACCAAAGCTAAGCGTAATAAAGAGCATATTCCTAAGCCTAAGCCTAAGCCTAAGCGTAATAATGAGCATATTGCTAAGCCTAAGTCGAAGCCAAGCAAGAAAATTAGTCTAAAGCTTAAGCTTACTCTTTTCTAGTCCCACAGAAAAACGTTCCGCCCGCGATCTTTACATGAGCCAAAATTTTATTGGTTCGCTATTTTTTGTAAAATTGAAATTTGTTTCATAGAAAGCACTGTTGTATCCGAAACTTAAATTCAACCAAAAGGTAAAGTTGACTTAAAATTAAAATAATTACAGAAACATCTTTTGTTCGAAACGTATTTGCTGACGCAAAACAGCCAAACGATCCTTCGGTGACGCTTCAGGAAGAGTCTGCAAAAACTAAAATTAGTAAGCGGACTAACAGTGTTATGTCAAATTTAAATAATGTTACCTATAGGGTGGTACTATACTTGTCGATAACTGTAATGTCATTCGCAGACGTCCGTTATTCTGCGACGCCGTCCGTCGCCGTCACTTCGAGTTCGTCATCGTGCGGTGTCGAACGCGAGTTGCCGTACGGCGTCCGTATTCTATACTGCACGCTGACGAACGAAGCGGCGTCAGTATCATAGCGCCACCCTACGTGCTGTTGAGGAGCTGTTTATATTGAAATAGCTTACTCAATCAGCATATGGGTTGCGCTATACTCGTCGTGCGCCAGCGAACGCTACCGCATGCCGCCGCACGCCGCTGAACGTTACTGTACGCCGGCACTCAGCGGCATGCGGCAGTGTGCGGCGGCGTGCGCTGGCGCAGTTACAGCAGTTTGCGCAAGCGCTGGCCGGAGGGGGGAGAGAGGGGGGGGGGAGGGGGGGGGAGGGGGGGGGGGGAGAGGGGGGGGAGAGGGGCGGGGCGGCGGGGGCGGGGGGGTGGCGGCTAGCAGTGGGGCGAAGGGCTGGCGCGGGGGGTGCGGCGGGGTGCGCTGGCGGTTCTCGCGCGCAGCGCGATTAAATTTGGTGATTAAAAATTGTGGCACGCCATTAAATAGATTTTGCCTATGTCTTTGTTAGCGACGTATAGTGGCGCACGGCGACGCGCGGTGGCGTTCGGCAGAGTAAAGTATAGTACAACGCTATGCCCAATGATTGTAATGATGCGATTTTGCGATGTCTTGCAACTGCAATTAAAACTCATTTGTAATCCGTTTGGTATTAATGTTTGCAAGTTGCAATATGTGTAATAGATATCAGGTTACAAACTTGGAAATTTAGCAATTTTTGGCATTTTGGATAGTAAACAAGATAACTGCAATTGTTTTAAATGGATTATATACCTTAAATGATAATATATTGACTATTTTTGATATTTTGCGATTTCTTGCAACTGCAATTAAAATTTCACTTGCAATTGGTTTAGTATTAATGTTTTGGCAATATGTGTATCAGAAATCTGGTTACAAACAGGGAAATTTAGCAATTTTTTTGGCATTTTAGATAGTAAACCAGATTAGTAACTGCAAGAATTTTAAGGCTTATACACCTAAAATTGTAATATATTGGCTATTTTGTATTTTGTTTTATTATTGTTTGTGCTTAAATCAAAATATAGTTTTTTCCAGAAAATCGTGGAACTTCTATATTTGCTGCATGGTTAACGGCGATTGAACGCTACAAGACGATGTGGTGTCGTATTATATGGCGTTTGCTTGAAATACATATTGCTAAATTTGTGGCAACTGCAATGATTGTAACTTCTGTCCGGCATGTACGTAAGCTACCGCCGCTTGTTTAGAATACAAGGTGTACCTTTGGGGGGTGAGGTACCAAGAACAGCTCTGATTGGCCAATATTTTTTAGAAAATCTTATATTTCAGTATAACAAAATCAGAGCGGCTCTGATTGGCTAATACTTTAGAAAAAATTATATTTCAGTATAGCAGAATCAATATCACCTGACAAAAATTAATATTGCCCAAACAATGGTACGTATATTATAGCTTTGGGATATCACAAACATAAGATTGCCAGCGATTTGCAAGACGGACGGGAGAAATGCAAGTCTTTTGCTGTCTCCCTGTAGCTGAAAATACAAAACGAATTTAAAAAATTTATTCCAATTTTAAAATAACTGTCATTTTTTAATCGGTTCAGGTAAGCATTGTCAATTTACCGTTCGTCGTATTTGTATCCGTTTGTCTACCGGTTGAATCACTTCAAGTATTTATGAGTCACGTCGCCGTTGTTTGGACGTCGATAATCATTGTGATTAAAATGATTTATCAAATGAAATTTGTTAAAGAACAAGATTTGTACGTCAACTGTACGGTAAGCGATTTGCACACTGGCAAAACTTTAGGTTCGTAGCCAGGTCACCTTGCTACCGGGCGGCTAAAAATTTTCCACGAGACGTAGTATACATAGGTTTTCGTTGACTTACAACCAAGGTTGAAAATTGTCCCGCGGAGGGGGGGCGTAATTTTTTCATAGGGACTTGGTCCCCTCATGGCTATAAGCACGTCAAGCTTAATCGTGCTGTACCATACGGGGGGTTGAAACGGTGTTGTCCGAGATTTCATTTCAATTCTCAACCAGCAACAATTTTGTACGGGCGTTCGAACTGTACCCACCTTCCAACTGTTGCCGTCTTCAGGTTTTAGGTTTCAAGGTTGACCAGGCTTTAGACTGTTAATTTGAGCTTACTGTTGAACGTAGAACTTGGCAATTTTTATTTCATAACGGTAACAAAACCTATCCGAAACTATGGGACGCTTGGAGTAAACTGCTAAAATGGAAGTATTAGGGTTTATCTTTAACCCCTGGGTCTATATTTCTATAGCATCTATTACCAGTTAGCAATGTATGTACACTTTCAAACTGACCAACTTCCGCAATTGCCGATGTTAAAATTTGCGCAGAAATGAGACCAATCAAATGCGAAAAATCTGCCTAATTTTGTTACCATAACTTGTTCGACAGCTACAAAAGCGTTCGCTGATTGGTGATAATGATGCTACACACATTTGAGAATACAGGCTGTGATTTTTATAGCTTATAACTACAGGGATCAGTGGTCAACGAACTGAGTGAATTTAATCAAAATGATTATGTGCTTACAACGGCGACGCGATGGGCTGGACTACAAAAAGTTCCGCAAATTTACGATTTTGTCAAGGTAAAACGTTTTTTGATACAAGACAAATAAAGGTTAAATTTAACGGATAGTAGCAATACCGGATATATATCAGTAACGAAGGGTCGTGGAGCGTGGGTTAAAAATAAATAACAGTTCGTAACCGAATAATAGCAGGAGTATCCTTCGGAGAGGTCAAATAAATATGAGTCTCCCCCCTCTTATTCGGGTCACTACAGTAATTATAGGTGTAAGTTTTGCCGTGTCAAAGAAACAGCAGTCACAGTTACCTGCAAGTTATGGTCAAAAGCCCTGGAAGCAGTCCAAGCTAACCGGGGGTTTCTTCCGGCGGCCGCAATGTTGTGGAAGAAATTAAGCTCGAGAAGCGAGCTTGAACCCAAATTTTGATCTGGGGCAGGCAGGCCAGACCTTCGGCTTGAAGTTGTAATTCGTTCTCGCTGCAAAAATTTGCACGTGCAAATACAGCTTAACACTATACTCACTAAAAACATGCTTAAAATTAAATAAAACTGTTGCCGAATAAAGTGTCGGTTTTACTTAATATGTACGGTGCTTTGCAAAGTTTTACTGAATTTTAAACAAACACAAAGTTCTTTAGTTTTACATTTACTTAATTAATCAGCAGCCGACAGCAGTAGTTTTACTTATTTACATTATTTCTGCAAAGATTTACTCTATATTTAGGACACTTATACACATAAAAAAGTTACTGTAAGATAACTAAAGTATTTTAAGTAGAGTGTTTTTACGAGTCCAACGTTCGATAGCAAGATAACTTAAGTTAGAAATAACGTAACCTTTTTTCAGGATTATCTGGTTATTTTATTACTGTTAACGTTTCAATCGTTAGTCCTAATGCGGCAAACACACAATCGAAGTTCGGCAACATCAAAAGATTCTTCTGACCAACAACTTCCACGCGGTGTTCTGTTACCGAACGTCACACGAAAAGCCGCCGACCGGAACTTAGTGTCGTGTTTTAAGTTCATTATTAATCATTCATTTTATAAGTTCGGACTCGAGGTAAAAAAATTACATTTTTTACACATTTTTTCAAGTTTTAGTACAAGAACTTGCGATAGGCCACTCACTACCCCGTTTGAAATCAGCTTGAAGTAGAGAGACAGCGCCATTGATACACAGTGTCTAAGGCCCCACCGGACTTTTGAGACGGGGCCAAATTCAGGGGTGACAGGAGCTGATCGAAAACAATTGGCGTATACAGAGGGGGGGCAAAATGGCAGAAACAAAGCTCGCATGCGAGTGCCAATTATGCGTGATTTACACGATCGATAAGCAAAACTACGCCGAAGGCAACAAATTTTTTTAAAATCGAATGTCGGTTCGGTTTTGGCGAAGATTCTCAGCTGCTCTGGACCCCCTCCATAGACGTTGGTTTTGGCGTAGACCCTCAGCTGCTCCGGGCCCCCTCCATAGAAGTTGGTTTTGGCGTAAACCCTCAGCTGCTTCGGGCCCTCTCCATAGAAGGTGGTTTTGGCGTAGACCCTCAGCTGCTCTGGGCCCCCTCCATAGAAGTTGGTTTTGGCGTAGACCCTCAGCTGCTCCGGGCCCCCTCCATAGAAGTTGGTTTTGGCGTAGACCCTCATCTGCTCCGGGCCTCCTCCATAGAAGTTGGTTTTGGCGTAGACCTTCAGCTGCTCTGGGCCCCCTCCATAGAAGGAGGGGGTAGCGACACTAATATTACAAGAGCCTTAACCATAGTTGGAAGTTGCGTTGTAGAGCCACGTACAAATTTAAAAATGTATATTTGTGTGTGTCGTAGGCCAAGCTGCTATTCATGTCAATTACCAATTGGCCTAGGCCAATCTGCTATTCTGAACAAATAGCAGATTGGCTAAACACGCTGATTAGCTAACGGTATTGCGTCTGTCCAAATAATAAAGTCTGGTTGGACTATAAGTTTAATAGCAGTTTAGCGTTGTCGAAACTGCTATTGCACAAAATATCACATTGGCCTAGGCCAATTAGTAATTGGCCGGAATAGCAGATTCGCCTACGACATATATACTAGGGAGGGTATAGCTGCATTTAAAATGTGTTTTACGAACTTTCGAATAAAACATTTTTGAACTCTAAAATTCAATAGATTCTAAAAAGAAATCTTTACCGCATTTGTCTACAATTTTTACGATTCTTATCAACGTTAATGCGTAGACACTGTTAAAATGTTAAAACTGCATATTTAGGGTTGCGCTATACTCACCGTGTGTGACCGGACGCCGCCGCGCGACGGCGCATGGCACCGTAAATTTTTTAATAAAAATTGATGCGGCGCCGCCGCGCGCCGCCGCCGGCCACTAAAAATAGATTTTGCGGATATTACATTTTATTCAGTGTATATTTTCAGCTTTGCTATATATCAACCATCGCTGCAATTGGAGTTCGTATGGATTCGTTCGCGTTAATCTATTCTGTCATATTAATCGCGTGTGTTTCGACGAGTCGGCGGCGACAAGCGTTGTTGTGGCCGTATTATGTTGCGTTTTTGTCAATTCTTCTTCCGATTCAGTACGCAATGTGTGTTGGGATGCCGCCATCATTTTGTAGAGGTACCGTGTACTATTTTACGTTTTATATTTTATTTTTTTGTGTAATGCATCTTCCACAATAACTTGCGTACAGGAACATCGATAGACAGTATAAAAATACATTAGTGAAAGCACAAATCTTTGCAAATTTTTTTCATGGAGCAATCACGTGTATTTCTTAAGAAGTTATTGTAAACAAAGTAATGCTGTAAAGTTGGCCAAAATACATATGTGGGGCGTTCCAGCTTTAATATATATAATATACATATATAATATATAATATATACATATATTATATATTATATATTCCTTCAGCTTTATTAATGTTTTGGCCCTAATTAATTTTAGGATCATGTGTATTGGGAGTTCAGGAGACTAGGTGACTTAGAGACTGGTAGGCGTATGCTTTTTGGCTTAAGTTTCTCGAGGTATAATCATAAGTCAATGCTTTGATAAAAATAATTTTTGCAGTGGAATGTGTTGAATATTGAAAAGTTTAGTTCTAAGTTGTCTATTTATCAAGTAGATTTTTTGTCAAATACGAGAATGAATTATTAATGTTTTAGGTTATCCTTGGTCAGGTGTGAACCGCAGTTTCATTGAATGGCTGTATTTGCCCAATTTCATCAGACCTCCTAATCCAATCAAAATACTAGGTTAGTCTGAAGCGTTTAATTAATAATTTATTTTAAACCAGGGTTGGTCTTTTCCGGAAATATTGAATCGACCGAAAAAAACAGTTTTTTTCGTTGGTTATTTTCCGGTGCCCAACCCTGTTTGAAACACATTAAATGGTCTAAGAATCGAAAATGACGATTCAGACAAGTAAGAGATTGCAACTGGGTACATTCTGTATAGAAAGCAATTATGCTAAACAATCGTTTGGTTACGTATTTGACCTTCTCCAACCCGTTTATGGAACGAGAGTAAATTTGACATAAATTTCAAGAAATTCATACCGGGTAACTCAGTTCTTGAGTTGGTTTCAAATACTTTGAGATCTTCTTTCGGATGGGCAGCGCGATACTGACACTCGGCACTAATGGTCCATGTTAATTATTTCAAGGACATTGAAAGACTTACAGATTGGAGCGATTAGGCTTAGGTTTATGCTTTAGGCTAATGCTTACATTTTCGCTTCGATGCTTTATAGTCACGAGTAGATCCTGACAGGTAATTTTCTGTTGTACAATGGTAAGATCCCTCATATTTTACCATTTTTGCATTACAGAAAATTGACACACATATATAGCATACAGTAAAAATTGTGTTTCATAACTTTTACTAGCTCGATGTCAGTAATTTCTTTGATCCGCCGCTGCTTACAATAAGGACTAAATCTAGCGATATTGTAGACAGCGGTCAATATTGTAGCCGATTACGCTCAACTGCTGTTTGTATCTTGCCAATATTACGTCTTTCAACTCGAACAACAACCATTCTATCCCGAGTGCTATCCGGGGGGTGATAATTCGGAGATTTTTGACACCACCAGGCAGTTGTCAAACAGTCACAGTCAAGAAAGCGACGAAAATTTGAAACATTACGAAGTTGTCAATATACCTGTACCTGATTTTATAACGTTTACCAGGTAAATGTTTTGGCCAATGTAAAGAACAGTGACAGAACAGTATTATACGCATACTTCTAAACGTAAGCCGAAGCATAAGCGTAAGAATGAACATATTCCTAAGCAAGTCAAGCAAAAAATTTAGTCTAAAGTGTAAGTTTACTCGTTTCTAGTCACACACTTATCTTTATACATGGGCCAATGTTTTTTGGAGCGGCGGGGAGGTAAGCGAAAGTTATCATTAAAGTTTTATCGCAGTTGCAAGTGCTAACACTGTAATGATGCTTTTGTTGACGTCCGGCGCGGTCCGTCACCGTGCGGTAGCGTACGCAAATAACTCACGTACGTATGATATGAACGGTGACGGACGGTGACGGGCGGACCAGGACGTCGAGTATAGCGCAACCCTTACTTGATTAACAACTAGCAATTGGTGCTACCAGTGCTGGAAGCCTATTTAGGAGAGAGTCAATTTGACGCACCATTTTTTACAGTATATATATTTAAATTTGGGTGATTTTACTAATATTTCAGATCGTATTTGGATATTGTAAAAGTTGGACTGTTTGTACACGCGTACTGGGGCACATTGGCCGTTGTGTTTATCGCTGGTGTAAGCCGAGTGACCCTATTCGCAATGGGTTACGTCGTTGCATCATTTTTGTTTTTGTGGAACGGAAACGAATTGTTTTTGCGGTCAACTGTGTTTGTTATTAAACTGTAAGTTTTACAGAATTTTAAACTTTGAATTATACCAAACTATGCTTTCAATTTTAGTTGAAGTGAAAATTATATCACTTTTACACTCACTATAAGGGTTTATTTAGAAAAAATATTATTCTAAGTAAGACATATTTTTAGAATTAAGTAAACGCAAGCTTTCATAAAACCGACTTTCTTCGTTTTACCAAGAGTGGATGATCACTCTTTATAACAAGAGTGTGCAACTGGGTACATTCTGTGTATTAAAGAATGTACCCGGCACGCGTTGTTTTTGGTCTACCCCCGCTTGTTTAGGGGGTCTGTATGCACATACAAACATCTTTAGTGTGATTAAACAACATAGTGGACCCCCCTTAAATCAGGGGGGTAGGTGTACTGAAGCATACTTTATTGTCACTCTTGCTTAAACCCCCCTGATTGAGGGGGGTCGAACAAAAATGCAACGCGTGCTGGTACATTTAGTACCACGCACAGGCCAAGCAGTTGCACACTCTTGTGCAAGGCGGACATCAACCACTCTTGGTGTTACTGAACATTTTCGCATGGATATTTCTGGTTATGAAAGGTCACTTTCTGAGCAAATATCGCCACATTTCTTTCTGGTTCGCTTTGTATAGATCAGTTGCTAAATAATAGGTTTTTCAAATTTTAGCACTTAAGCCCTATCATCAAATGTGTATAGCACCTATCACCAGTGTGGTTAAGATCACTTAGCTTTTAATCCAATAAATAAATTTTTTTAATTCAGTACATTTTTTTGCATCTGGTTTGTCTTATGCGGGGTTCACGTTATAACTGGGTCAGTCGGGTCACGTTTTGTCACATGTTGATTCGACATCAACATAACTTTTTGTTACCATCATATGATACGGACAGACAAAATTCGAATATCATGTGATATTGCTATACAAAGCACAGGTATTTATGTTATCTCAGCATACAAGTGTTCGAATGTCACGTGACATAATCAGACATATTGTTGAATATCATATGATATTCCAAATTAACAGCATATATGATATGATATTCAAAGACGGATTTGGAGTATCATATGATATTCCATTATGTAGTTTAAGACGTATGCAATCAGCTAAAATTTTAACTATTCCCTCCCAAATTCGACTTTTTCTGCCAAAATTTGAATTTTCCCGCCAAATTTTGAATTTTTGCGCCAAAATTTAAATTTCCTGCCAAAATTTGTGTTTCCCACAAGATTCGAATTTCCCGCCAGTAGACATTTTCAAAACGATCCTATGATATTGACAGACAACGTAGGGAATATCATATGATATTGAAAGACAAAACGTGACCGATACGTGATGTTAGCAGACAACCACTGTTTTTGGAATATCATATCGGGTTACATCGCAGACATAATGTTACCCAATATATACAACGTGACAAAACGTGTCCCAGCTGCACCATTTATAACGTGAACCCCGCATTACTTCTGTGCCAATTTTGAAATCTGCAATTTACAGATGTTGGTCAGTTTAAAACCATATCGCTAACTGGTGATAGACGCATTTAAGAATACAGGCACTAGTCTTTTGTTTCGTTCGACGTTTGTTGCCTTCTCAGAATTAAACAATGCTAGTGTAGTAATTGCAATTTGTTACCATTTAAGTTGGTTGTGTAGTTTTCCGTATATTTTCAGCTGGAATATACTTATTCGATACAACGTTTGTGTGATTTTTATTAAAACTATTTTACAGGTAAGCGAACTGCAAAACTCATATCCCCGGAATTATGAAGTTTTTCTACTCATAAACCCATATAAGCTAAAAAGATATTAATAATTGAACGAAGAGCGTTCATTTGAGTAAGCTTGGATTTCGACAACACCTTGATTTCTAATGAGTATATTAAAATAAGTTTACACTCGTTAAACCAACCATGACGTTTTAAACGTACCATATGACGTTTTAAACGTACCATATGACGTTTTAAACGTACCATATGACGTTTTAAACGTACCATATGACGTTTTAAATGTACCATATAACGTTTTAAATGTACCGTATGACGTTTTAAACGTACCATATGACGTTTTAAATGTACCATATGACGTTTTAAACGTACCATATGACGTTTTAAACGTACCATGTTTTAAATGTACCATATGACGTTTTGAATGTACCATATGACGTTTTAAACGTACCATATGACGTTTTAAACGTACCATATGACGTTTTAAACGTACCATATGACGTTTTAAACGTACCATATGGCGTTTTAAACGTACCATATGACGTTTTAAATGTACCATATGACGTTTTAAATGTACCGTATGACGTTTTAAACGTACCATATGACGTTTTAAATGTACCATATGACGTTTTAAACGTACCATATGACGTTTTAAACGTACCATATGACGTTTTGAACCAACTATATGACGTTTTTAGTGGGCATAGCTGGAAATCGTTATTGTGAACGTTACATAAAATTTGGTTTACCATTGTTTTCGCTAAAAACACTGGAACCCAGTACGGGCCATTAGCCAAGGGGGGCATGGGTTGGGCTCAGCCCCCTGAATAAGTTCTGCCCTCCTAGAAAATTTTCAACCTTGCCTATAACTCATTGGAAAAACTTGAATACCATTTTTGAATTATTTTTAGCTCCGTAGCAAAGCGTGCTGGCTTCGTGCGGGATTCCGTCTCAGCATGCACGCGCGTACAACTGAAATTAAACAACCGCAAAACTTTGAATTGCACTGCGTATAATAGAACTGCATAATGCAATATTGTGCAATTATAATTGCAACTCGTAACTTGACAATACTCTGGCAGACTGCAAGAACACTGTTACAAGTTGTTAGGATAATTGTACACTTTTAAAATTCGTTTCTAACATTTAGGAATTCAGGCCCGTAGCCAGCTCACCTCGTTAGGGGAGCTGAAAATTTTTCAGGAAGGGCATTCAAGGATTTTCAATGAATTACAAGCAAAGTTGAAAACTTTCTAGGAAGTGGATCAAAATTTTTCCAGGAAAAACTGAACACCCCTCTGCCCCTTTGGCTACAAGCCCGTAGGAATTTAAGAATATAAATACGCAAATTTTCAAAGTAACAGCTCAATAGTGACGAAAATTTGATTAAAATGAAAAAAACATTATTTCGACTCCAGAATATTGCATCCCGCCCCCCCAAACAGGTACAAGAGGGTCCCCAATAAAATGTTATGCAACTCTATAAATTCTAAATTTTAAATTGAATTGTTGTTATTTCAGGCGGTTGGATGCGTGTACATGACACGATTGTACAAAAGTTATTGTTGGGTGATACAACTGTTTGGTATTGCATGCATTAAGTTGAACGCCAGCAATTCTACAGGTTAGTTCACAGATTTTGACAACACTCTGTAAGATTCTACTGCGACATTGTGTGTTTTTAAGCAAACCCAAATATATTATGATATCTATGTTAAAGCTGGAACGCTCCACATTCGTATTTTGGACACCGTTCTAACGCAGAAGTCAACAATGTTTTTACATGTGAAACTGTTCAAACCCCAGTCATTGCGACAGTTACACATCAAGCATCATCCACATTATATATCTTGTACACTAGGTGCAAAATGAAAAATCCATTTCACAACACCATCAAAATTTTATGTAACTGCAGCTACTAGTAATATTTGTTCGTAATATAGTTATTATTTTGGCCAACACTTCTGTAAATCTCGTATTTGACATTTTTAACTGGTGATAGATGCTACACACATTTGAGAATATAATTTCTTGTTTCAGGACCCAGTACTGCACGAAATGAAGAATGTAATATTCCAACTGAAGAAGCTGGTATTCTTTTTGACGGCATTTGCTTTGTTGTGTTAATCCTACAGAAACGCATGTTCGGCAGTAACTATTGGAAGCATGTTGTCACTGAATTTCGAGCTCAACAAGTGTTTGCCTCCAGGTATTTTGAAACTTGCGGCCTAATTTAAAATTGATTTTGAATTTTTCAAAAAAATGGACTATCAAAGTTATTTTTCTTTGCTACATTTTGCTTCCAAGAATCGAACGTATGGTATATTTTGTTAATTATGCATAAAGCTGCTCAATTTGCGCACATACACTGCAAAAACTGATAAGTCAAATTGACTCTCTCCGAAAAAGGCTCTACGGCACTACACAGTGTCAGATTCGACTCCGTTAACGTCAAACATACCGACTCAATGAGTCGAATTTGACACTGGCGAAGTAGAATTTGACTCAGTCGGGTCAATACAGTAGATGCTGTGAAACCGTTAATAGTTGCACGTTTGGCGTTTAAATGGTAAATTAATACATTTTAACGTAATAACAGCATAAATATACTTTAAAATAATTCGAGTTTCACTTTTGAAAATTATGGATATGCCGACATCGGTCGTATTCCAATTTTAAATTTTCATAAAAATGTTTCCGTTCATAACACAAATTTTCTTTATAAAAACCCCGGCAAAGTTTGGTATAATTTTAGCTTATGTTTAGGCTCATGCTGCCGTTTAGGTTTTGCCTGAGGGGGGGCGCGTAAACGGAGTCAGGATAGCAGCGCTAAATATAATCATAATAAATTTGGGTTCATTTCAGAGGCGCAGAGTTGATAACCAAAATAATGAAAACAGAAATTGCCGAACAGCAAGCTCGTGAAGCGGACATTATGACTAAAATTCGTAAGAAAATGGATAAAATTCGACAAACTCACGTCGGCAAGCAAAGTGACACAGTCGACGAAATGTCTTCCGATCGAACGACTGAACATCCGGCGACAAAACATGCGACTTTTGCCAGCGGAGACGCAGAGTCGTTAGTGGCGAACGGAAGCGAACCAAAACTGGCAAACGTTGCAAAACCCAAAGATGCAGGTAATTAATAGGTTAAAATTAGCTTAGAAATTAGGAAAATGACTAAAAGTTTAATTTCATTTTAAAAATATACAAATATACTCTTACAAGATTGACCGCCTTTAAATTAACATTTATTATCTACTTCATATAAGTTATATAAGACGCTTTTCTCCTCTGATGGATAGAATACATAAAGAACAAAGTCGTAGACCACATAGGCATCTGGTGTTTCCTTAGACTTATGATTAAAGCGAAAAATTTTCAGTTTACTATCTATAACCCCTTCTCACATTGAGTTGCCTATAGGCAACTCAGCGCAGTGTATATACGTTAAATAATATATTGTACCGTGTTTAAAAATTGCAACACGTATACATAGTACTAAATCACCACAAGACGTGAGAGCCCCCTCGGGCTTGAGCGTCAAGCTCCTATAGCCGGGCGGTGATGGTATACGCCTTCCAGTCCACTCACTGGAGTTCGAATCCTAGCATAAAAGTAGGTCTCAGAAGAAATAGAAAATATTCATGTGAGAAAGGATTGAGCTTATGTAGGGTTCACTGTATAACAGTGGCAGCCCGGAACACGTTTTGTGTATGTTGATTAGACGTCAACATAAAATTTTGTTATCTGCATGCGATTATGTTGCTAAAATTTGAATGTCATATGACATTGGCTTACAAATCCCGGATCTCTAGTAATCATTGAATATCACATAATATTATGTAGGACAATGTAACTTGTGCGCACGAATAGCATAATGAAAAGTCAGATAATGTAGTATTAAGTGATTTCGAATACTGAGTTAGCTTTTATTGTTCTGTTTCTGGCAGAAATTTTGCGTAAGCATATTCCTAAGTACAAATAATTCACACTTTAAATTTTAGCACCTAAGATATTCTACAGGCCATTGTGGTTAGTTTACCACAACCTTGCAGACATTTAAAAACATGTCATGATACTGACGGACAAAATTTCGAATATCATAGATATTGCAGTACAAACAGAGAATATCACATCAGGATAGCAGACAATTCAAAATTTTTGAATTTGACAGCGGATCAACGTGCACACAAATTGTTACCCGCTATTGCAAAAGCGACAAAACGTGTTCCAGGTTGCCCCAGTTGTAACGTGAACACCGCATTAGATCTAACATTTTCAAGCCGCGGTTATAGCTTTTAGATTAGATTCTATACTTGTGTCCTTTTCAGTCTGAATGCAATGCTAAGAACAGCAGCTAAAACCGATGCACTAAGAATATAAGCGTAAACATATATGTATATAAATAAATAAATATATATCTATATATATTTATATTTATATTTATATTTATATAGCTATCGCGTTCGTTTTGGTTTGCACGATATTTTTCGTTTCTATTTTTGTTGTGTTTAATGTTTCCGTTTGTGTTTTTTAATTTATTTTTCCGTTTGAAATTGTAATCAGTACGGATAAATGATTTAAAACTCAAAATACACTGTTCCCTGTCGCATCACAAAAACAAATGTCTTTTTGAAAATTGTTTCGAGTACCAGACTTGCAACGTTTGAAACTAAATACCCGGTCGGTTAATTTTTTTGCAACAAAAACCCGAACCGGAACTCGGAATTTGTGGAAACCAAAAGTCAGACCAACGAAAACAGGCTTGGTCGAAACCGAATTTAAAATTCTTACAAATTCTACATTTCTAATCAGGGTTGTTTTTAAGGGGAAAAATTAAGATGAAAAATGCTGTTTTTTCCGTTTTTCCTTCCACACTGCAAAAAATGTTATGTCAAATTGACTGCTTCCGAAATAGGCTCTACGGGACTACACAAACGGAGTCAAATTCGACTCCGTCAGAGTCAAATATGACGACTCAGTGAGTTGAATTTGCCTCTGGCGTTGTCGAATTTGACTCAATTTGTGTACTCACGTATAGCCTATTTCGGAGAGAGTCAATTTGACTCAGCATTTTTTGCAGTGCACACCTGAGATAAAAATGGAAAAATGGAAACAAATAATTACTTTTTTCTGTATTTTTTCCGGACAACAACCCTGTTCATAAATACTGCAATTGAAAATTATGCCAATACAATTTCTAATTTTTTAGTAACTGAAGACTTTTTCGTACTGTATTCAGTATAACATTGATTTACGTGCCGACATTTTTAGCAATTTATTGAGTTGTACTTTGTAATATTAATTTTTTTGTTTTTCATTTGAAAAATTGTCGAATTGAAATAATTATCAAATTACGTATTTTGGGCGTTCCAGCTTTTTTTTTATTCTGATATATTTTCAATATTCACCAGTCACGTTTCATGCTGTTTGTTAAGAAGATAACATTTCGTTGTTTGAAAATTATCATCTGTAGTCAAAATTTGAGATTTTTTAGAAAACGAAATCACGCAAATTTTGGTACAGTGATTTTCAACTCACTTGACTCGGACAGATGTGTATTTAAAAAATTAGGCATCGGTAACAAACTCTAGGTTCAACATTGCTCAATATTTGCAAACCTGAGCCCAAGCCTAATCCTAAGCCTAAACATAAGAATGAGCATATTCCTAAGCCTAAGCATAAGAATAAACATATTCCTAAGCCTAAGCCTAAGCCTAAGCCAAGCAAATAATTAGCCTAAAGCTTTAAGCTTACTCTTTTCAAGACCCACAGAAAAACGTTCCGCTCCTGATCTTTACACGGGCCACAGTTCGGAAGGATGGTTTGTTATGTTGCAAACTGAAACGGTATCTTAAATGCCACGTACAAAATGAGGTTCATCCCATGAACTCCCACTTACGGATTTAGCTGTAAACCGGTATCCTGGGCTAATGAGCGAACTTCAAGCAATTGGCAAAATTTAATTGTTTTCAAGAATCAAAATGGAACAAAGTAATTGAACTGGTTGCGGATTTACCGGCTGCACCGGGTACAGGTGGTGTCTGGAAACGTCTCGACTCCAAGATTCACAAACAACTGACCCCCAGGTCTAAAGGGGGTCAAGAACTAGCGACTCCAAAACGATTATCTCAATATACTGAATTGTCTGGATCAACGACGGATGCGTTTTCGCTACAGTATTTAAGCCATAAAGGAGACTTGCCATTGGCTCATGGATCTCATAACGGTAGCAGAGTAACCAATCGTGAAGCAAAACAAAGTTTACAACATTGTGATGATATTGAAATCAGTCCGAGACCTGGGCAAAGTCAAGTTTTACCAACACAACCAACTGCGGTTCCTTTTGGAAGAAGACATTCGCTACCATATACCAGTAAGTTTTCATCCAATCAGCTCCAATGTGATTCAATCCAGCGCTCACAAATTGCATAGTTATTGGTTGTTGCTATTGAACTCTGTTGCAGTCCAGCACTCAAATTGCATGGCTATTGGATGTTACTATTGAACTCTGTTGCAGTCCAGTACTCAAATTGCATGGCTATTGGCTGTTACTATTTGAACTCTATTACAGTCCAGCGCTCAAATTGCATGGCTATTGGCTGTTACTAATGAACTCTGTTGCTTGTATTTGTTTCTTATAAATTTTGTACTTTCAGAAAGTACGTGATTCGCCTGAAAAATGTGTACGAGCGATCGTAGCGAACGAGAAAAATATTTGTTTCGCATCTCTAAAAGTTATTGGGGCCAATGTTACTTTAAGGGGCGTAACAGTAGATTAAGCGTATTCGTAAGCCTAAGTCTAAACGTTGTAAAAATGTGTTCCTAAGCCTAAGCCTAAGCGTTGCAAAATGTGTTCCTAAGCCATAACCTAAGCCTAAGCAAAAAATGTAATCTAGAATCCAAACCTACTCTTTTATGGACCCACCAGAAACCTGGACGCCCCTTAAAGTAACATAGGCCGTTGCATTGCAGCTGCAAATTGTTCACTGGTATTCATGCTATTGAATTTAATTCGCACCTGAGAACACAGTTGTAGTTCGCTTGAATTTCTTGCACCTATAGTTTCATTGGTCAATCGAAATGTTACGTTGAAAATACTTGTAGCTGCAAGTATTTCGGGCAAGTTGCAGCTGCGAGTTCTCTCTGCAAAAACTTGCACGTGTGAATGAGGCTTAAGTTTTGTTTTTAATATTTTTGTTGTGCTTCGCTTATTAATGGCTTTTATCCACTCTTTTTGCGGTTAAAATAGTTCACTATACATTTTTTACCGTGTGTATTTATATTTTACACTGTAAATCACAATGAGTTCTGCTAGAGAGTTAATAATTTCTGAGTTAATTCCAGTAAATATTAACTCACACTGAGTTTAGTTAATCCTCACATTGAGTTCAGTTGATTCCGCTTGAGTTAAATAATTAAGTCAGAGTGCGATTTATTGGCTCAGAATTCTGAGTTCTGAAACTCCTAACTCAGACTGAGTGATTCAACTCACTCTGAGTTAAAATCCACTCTGAGTTAAAATCAATTCACTGGGATTTACATTGTAATAGAATTTTTTAAGACCAATCACCATCTAATAATTGATCTACCAAACAGTTAAGCGCACTACGGTTGTTGATTGGTTAAAAACACATCTAAGAATTCTGTTTATGTGCTTCATGGGCGTCTTCGAATATTTCGTTCCACTCCCAGCTTGCGGTTGCCTAAGAATAAGTTGATTTTGAAAATTTGTTTGTATATTTGAACTTCGATAGATTTCTCCGGATCATCCTACATCAAAATTTAAATGTTTGAAAAATTTGAGTTTTTGAGTTCCAGAGTGAAAGCTTACACTGCTCTAATTTTACCACAATGTTGCTAATACGAAATTAGTATTTTATTCTAAGATAAATACTATTTTAACATTAATAGGTTCGACCTAAACTTACTTAGTATTAAATGGCTGGGTTTCCAAAACCCTGTTTACTTAAATACAACTTAGTACTTAAGTTCGTGCTAAGTGATTACTTAACCATTTTCACGTTTTTATAAGCGTACTTGAGTTAAGTAAATACTTAAGTCGCAGACTAAGTTTGATCTATTACAAAGTAACCGTTCAGGCATACTAACCTTAGTTTAATTGAAATTGTAGACGCATGGAGTCTGCTTCATATAAAGCGAAACTTATTTTCCTTTTATGACAAAAGCTCACATAGGCGTTTGTTTGTTTTTGCTCGAAAATTTAAATAATTACTTAAGTTGTTGACTTGAGTAATTACTTAAGTATAACTTAAGTAAATACTAAAGTAAGATTCCAGAAACGCAGCCAATATTAATTATTCTTAATAATATAATACTACGAATACTTAATATTGAAAACTAAATTTAGGTAAATCTACAACTATTAAAATTAATAACAACTTACAATGTAAATACCTTATTGTCGTTTTAGCTTTAACCCTAATATACCATATAATGCTTGGCAAGACCTTATGATTTTGGCCAATGTTACTTTAAGGGGCGTAACAGTAGATTAAGCGTATTCCTAAGCCTAATCCTAAGCGTTGCAAAAATGTGTTCCTAAGCCTAGGCGTAAGCCTAAGCAAAAAAAAATGAAATTTAGAATCTAAACCTGCTTTTTAAGGACCCACTAGAAACCTGGACGCCTCTTAAAGTATAACATGGGCCGTGTTTTTAATTATAACACAATATCTGAAATTAATATTCAAAAAATCTATTTTGGCAATTCTTTAGAAATCGGCGCTTACAAATGTGGTGACACATCAACAGATACAATTCGCTCTGTAACTTTTCAAAAACACCAAAATGGCATAATTTGCAATACTGCGCAATCGCCACGGGCCAACGGACTCCGCAACCAAACGCTGCGATCGTCAGAAGAAATCTACGCCAGTCCCAAAAGCCAGCGTAGTTCGTGTTCAAATATCACCGCCAGTCGCCAATCTCCAATCGAACCATCAACTCAATTGAATACTTGTAATCAGCAGAATATTTTTGAACGTTCGTTGAAAATTAACAATTTTCAACGTGAAACAATTCGAACAGTTGACGAATTTTCGCCAGTCAACGGTGTACTGCCACGTTATTGTTGCTCTGAAATTACGTCACGAACTCCGATGACGTCATCGAACACGTTCACATTTCCGGAAGTAAACACCACAATTCCACGAATGGCGGCTATAGATCCGGAAGTAAAGTCTAGAGTTCTGGAAGGGGTGTCTTATGTTCCGGAAACAGCACCCGCAATTCTAACACCTATAGTGACTGACAAATCCTACACACTTACGGAAATAGTGCCTACAGTTCAGGAACTAACATCTTCAGACCCAAGAGTAATGTATTCAGGTACGGACATAGCGACTACAGCTCAGAAAGTGACGTCAGAATTTTTGGAAGTACCCATCAAGTATCCGGAAGTATCATCTCCAGAAATGGTTTCTACGGTTCCGCAACTAGCTCCATCAGACCCGGATACGGCATTGTCATTTCCGGAAGTAGCGTCCGCCAATCCGGAAGTAGTTACCACAGCACCGAAAGTCGCATCAGCTATAAAAGGTTCTGGCACTGAATATGAAGACGTCATCGTACCACGAAACGTATCACCATATTCCTCTGCCGGTTACTATGGAAGTCAGAATCATCGGAGAGAGTCAAAATCTGACCCGAAAGCTATGACACGAAGTACTACTGGTGAAACATTATCATCCCATTATTTAAACTCTGCTCAAACGACGAATGATAACTGTTCTACGGTAGAAATAACGTCTATATCCGGTAGTCACTGCCGGAAATTAAACGATCCGTTTGGTTCCGGGAGTTATCGACAAACGACACCGCATGTCGCCGACCAAGACAGAAACTTGTCCCGTAGGTCAAATGCCCAATACGGGGGTTCATTTCGCTGTCGAAGTACAGATGTTTCAATATATTCCACGCTTGGGTCGCGTATTGAAAATTTATTTTTAAACAGGTTTGACAAACCTACTGCGATAAAGCGACCCTACGAAAATAACAGCACAAAATTCGCCAAATCAACCGGTGAAGGCCTTGGTAGGTTTTACAGCAAATTTAGAGAATAGAATTTAATTTAGCTAAGATTGTAGGCAACCTAAAAAACTGTCTTCTTTGTCACATGTGAAGCACCCTTCCCACCGATGCTCGTATGTACCCTGCTTTATTGGACAGCGTTTTAATTTGCTTTTAACCCCCCCCCCCCCTCTTAACTGAAACAAACGTTGACTAACTTTCCATTTTTTTTTTGGCTATTGTACCCAAGGTGCGACCGGATATCCGGATTCGGTTTAATATCCGGTAATAAAGAATATCAGTATCCGGTTCTGGTTTTCGATATAAACCTACCGACATTGGGTTTATGACGCTGATGGCCCTGAACTTCATGAAACTGTTTTTTACATGTGCACGTCGTTAACATCTTGCTGCGATTGCATTTCTGTACAGGTCAAGAAGTTAAGGCTTTTTTGATTCGCTCAAGTAAAAATGAAATGCTCAAGCTAAAAATTAATTCTAGTTGAGTAAAAACATATATATTAATCTATATTCGTAATCCGGTTCCGGTATCCGGTAAATTAATATCCGGTCGCAACCTGCATGTACCAGTTTCCCGCATTTAAAGTAACGGTTTAGGATAGTGCTTAAAACTTAGACAAAGGTTTAGGCATAGTGGCCAATGTTACTTTAAAGGCGTAACAGCAGTTATGAATATTACTAATCCTAGGCCTAACCATCAGCGTATAAGAGTATAATTATGCCTAAGCTTAAAGCTTAAGCCTAAGCTAAAAGATTATTCTAAAGCTTAAGCTTACTCTATTATAGTTTGCCAAAAAAATGTTTCGGCCCTTAAGGTAACATGGGCCGTTTCTGAACCTAATACAAACCATGTGATTGGCTAAAGATTATGAATGTGCAATTCTTTATGTTCCGTATATATACTACAAAATGTACTAGCGGACGTTGTGTTTTTGGCCGGTCCCTCTTATTTAGAGGGAAGCCGATGTCGATGCCGAATACTTAAAGTGACATGGTCCGCACAAGATGTACCCCCTCTAAATAAGGAGTAGGCCAAAGAGCGCAAAGCGTGCCGGTTGCATTCTTTCCTACACAGAATGTACCCAGTTGCATACTCTTGTTGAAGTCATTATCCACTGTTGCTAAAACTGACCAGTCCAAAAAGAGCGAAAATTGCAGCATTTGAATATATAAATGGATTTCAGAATTGAACCTTTGCCACGAGACAAAACTACATATGCAACTTGTTCGGTTCACTCACCAGGTTTCGTCGACAGTGTGGCCAAAGATAGGGTGCTAAAAGTTGAAAGCTTTCTTTTCCCGTATGATTTAACACAGGAATACCGTCACGCTTCAACCTCGCTTTGCTCGCAAGGTTGCAGCAATTGAGAGGCTTTTATGCCAGAAAAAACCCAAGTGTTTTGTATTTAATATATACTTACAAAAAACAAGTGGGACTTCTTTAGTTCGCTCCACTCATGAGTTTCTGATGTTCTGATAACCTTCTTCGATTATTCCACGCCAAAACTTAAGTTTTTATAAAATTCGAACTTTGAGGTCCCAAATTCCTCTATACCATTTGACACAGGTTACGGAGCTAATAGACGAATATTGTTAAATGTTTCCCAACCAGACGTCTGGCTACGAGTCATTTGTCCAACTTATCGAAAAATATTTTTTGGTCCCTAGGGGCTGAACTTGTGACCTTAAAAATCGAATTTTTCAAAAATTCAGATTTGGGCTTGGACTTATCAGCGGATGACATCAGAAGCTCAAATATGCTAAAAGTTTCAAAATGCAAGCAGTTTTGGGTAAACGCCAGCTAAGAGTGGGATAACCGATTACTCGGATAAAGAATGAATTTTTTCCATTTACTCATCCGCTGGTGTAAATTTGGTCTGAAATTATGGCAGGTTACTGTATGTAGATGAGCTAATCATTAGTATCTCGTGTTTCATGTTTATATTTCATTTTAAGGTATTACTGTAGACGGTTACGGTATTGACGACGACCTGACTGACAGCGATGCTGATTCTGAAATGTTGGAGTTGTGCGCAAATGATACATCGGTTGTGCCGGAAGCAGAAGAAGACAGGCGGCGTGGTCTGGGCCCGTTACAGGTATGTGATTTAAATGCCCGTAGCCAGCTCATCTCGCTAGGGGGGCCCCGAATATTTTTCAGGAGGGACCTTCAAGGGTTTTGCAATAACTTATAAGCAAGATTGAAAATTTTCTAGGAGGAGGCCAAAAGTTTTCCAAGAGAGACTGCGTCCCTCTGGCCCCGTTGGCTACGGGCCCGGTGATTTCCGATTAAATAGTATATTTTTGTATAGATAAGTTTAAACATATTTGGCTATATAAATTGTCGCTAGTGGTTACTGAATTCATAACCAAAATAATCCAGGCAAAGTGACCTTTTAAACTTTCTGGATTTGGCGAGAAAAAAGTACTCAGAATGCGCTGCTGGGTCCCACGATCCAAAGAAATAAAGTGATACCTGCCCCCGAATGGCATCATCGCTACGGACCTTGGGAGCATGTCGACATGTAAGGCCTAACTTGGTTGTGAAAAATCTTTGTTGTGTAACTTTTAAGCTTCTCAACGCCGCATGGAAACGAGCTGACATCGTACAAACGGTGAAAGATGCACGAGACGCTGAAAGGGAACATTTGGAAATGGAGAAAAAGATCGAGAAAGCAGTTGGCGTACGTTTTGCCATCAGTAGTAAATAAGCATCAGCGATAACTAAGCTAAAGCCTAAGCAAAGAAAATTAGTCTAATGCATGATCCACAGTAAAACTTGTACACGAGATGTAGATTTCACACTATTAAAGTTTTAGCTGAAATTTTGATCCATGTCAGAATGCAAGTTTTGCAGAACACAGATATTCCACCTTAAAGGTAAAATAGTCAATTGCGATTTCAAACGCAACCGTTACACGCGAGTTTAAATCACGCCGCCAACTGTACGTAATTGACCGGTGTGCATGTCGCTCAAAAACTGAACATTTTGTTAAAATTTGAACTGTTCAGACACCGAAATTAGAAATAGAATATTTTACCACATTTGGAATTAAAAAATTTTAATTAAGACTTATTGTACAAATGAATATTTTACTTAAAATTCATTTTGCGTATATTGCAATTGACATCGGAGAAGTATGAGCTTGTGAGTGTACTGAGAACAGAGTGCACTTAATTTTCTCTTATCTTTCTTTTTTGTTCGTCGACACTTAATTCAATTTTATTTTAGGATGCAGTGGAAATGAATTTATTTTAAAAATTACCCTCTCACTCATAGAGTATACTATGAGCAACTAAATACAATGATATACCAGCAATACAGACACTGTGACCAGTGTTTACCAATTCTAACATATGCGCGCAGTGCAAAATCTCCACAAGACGTGACAGCCTCCTCGGGCGCGAGCGTCAACCTCCTATATCTCAGTGGTTATCGTAAACGCTTTGAAGAATTGATGCGTTTATGCTGAGGAATTGATTTTAGTGAAAATTAAACGACCAAAAATGAACCTATTATTTTGCATCTCATGTACAAGTTTTTTTACGAAGGATGCATAAAGCTAAAGCTTACTCTATTCCAGTCCTGCAGAAAGGCGATCCGGCCCTGATCTTTACATTATTGGTTTTGCCAGTGCCGGAGCAGGCAGGGGTGGGGGCTCCCCCTAAATTATAGGGTGAGGGCGCCCAAACTCGCGAGCGAAGGGAGCGAGAAGCCAGACGCATTTTACTTAAGCGGTTTTTGTTTCAACCGGTTAGGATGGGGGCTCCTTTAGAGGTGGTGGTCCCCTAAATTCTGGTATGGGATGTGTCTGCTCCGGCCCTGGGTTTTCCTAGTGTTTTTCTGCAATATAATATCATAAAAACGCCCGTGTTGTGGCCTGCCAAACCCAACAACAACAACAAAAACAATTATTATTATTATTATTATTATTATTATTATTATATGCTGCATCGTCAAACAGTTTTAGTTTGCGTTCCAGTAGTTGTTTTGGCTATTTTTAAGCCATTTTGGCAAAAAATATCGTTTGTATTTGTATCAAAGCGATTTCAGCACGCAGATCAGAAAAAAGTTCGCCAACAATTGAGAAAGCAACGGTCTTGTAAACATAAACCGACGGCAGATTTTGAGGAACGAACATTTGACAGCACCCGTGGACCATCATTAAATACCTGTGGGACAATACACAGCGACGATAGGATCGATGATTTACGAGGTATATAACTCCCCGTAGCCAGCTCGACCTGCTAGAAGATGGCAAAACTATTTCAGTAGGAGCCTGAGGTTGAAAAGCAGCCTACAAACGGAGCTAACACTTTTCTATGGATGGGCGTCACAATTTGCCAAGGAATCCTGAGAACACCTGGGTCCTGCTGGCTACGAATGCACGAATACGGTGAGATATGGCTTTGAAGCGAATTCAGGCTTGGCCATCAAGGTCCGGACGCCTTCCTCCGTGAAGGCGTAGCCAGAATTTCAGCTTTGTAGGGTATAACCTTTCGCAAAAGAAAATGTTTTGACTTCTAGGAACCGCAAGGTTATTAGTTTAAAATAATATAGCGTTTGAAATAAGTTGACTAGCAGTAGTTTGATAAGAATTGTAATATCGAGGTAGACAAAGGTGTTTCGTTAACACCGGCGAATGTAGAAGTTTCTAAAAGAGTGAGTGCTGAGTGATATATAATTGTGAAAAAAGTTCGCGAACGAAAAGCTAAACGCAAGTTTGACAAAAAATTTCGCCACAAATTTTGGTTATGATCCTTGTTTAGAAGACCTCTGTCTGAGTGGCACACATTTGTAAATAAAGTGCTGTTAGTATTCTCCCTGTGGGTCGTGTGAAAGGGTTATTCCATTGTAACTATGGACTTTAGACATAACAACAACAACCACATCTCCAACGAATGCAAACATATCGTCACCACAACAATCGATGACGTCATCGATAAGGAGACGGCAGTCAGCGGTGGTTCCTTCGAGTCAACCAAGCCGATACTTTGAAACAACATTTATGTATGCAGAATTTAGCCCATGTCAATGGGTATCCTCATTGTGATACACGGGAACTCGAACTAGACGACTTGGAGATAAGGAAGATTAAGGCTTGCATGAGCATAATTGATAAACCTAAATTAGGAATTTTTGACAATATTTCACTAAGTATTAGGGTTTCAAGCCATCTAATTTCAGCAATAAATGGTTTTTGAATTCGAGGAATATGAATATATTGTTTACAAATCTTCAAAGCCGATAACTGTTTAATTAGCTAATAACTAATTTGCATATTAGTATAATTGGCGAAATTCTCAAATTTAATTTTATTTTATAGAAAGGATTTTTAGACGAAAAAATTTTCAAATTCAACTTTGGTTCTGAATTCAACAGAAGTTCCCGTGTAAATTATTTTCAAAATTGGACCGTTTCAGCGGATGTATAAGAAATTTTATTTTTTTTACCTGCTGGTGTACCCGCTCAAAATTTCTTTACACTTTACCAGCCTTCACCCGCGCAAAATTCATTTACCGTTACCGTCATTATTTTTTCTTAATTTTGCAGTGCATTGATGTTACTCGCTACTTATTTTTCACTCATGCGATAAAACATTTTAAAAATTCAAGTTTTATACATTACTTGGTTTTAAGTTTTTTTGTGAAAATTTTAGGTGGGTAAAAAATTACAAATTTTCACCCACGCTATGATATTCTTTACCCGCAGGAATACCCTCGTTAAAATTATTCTTACCCGTCCCACGTTTACCCGCGGGTAGCGTGCAGTTCCGTGTTTCAGTGCGTACTTGAATTTTCTATTTTTAGGCCAGACAGTCACATGAATAAAGTTTTATCTTCCGATCATATATATCAAACGAATTACCGCAGTAGTGTTAATCAGTTGTATCAAGACGATCATATACCAGGTATATTCTCTGCGCGTTCACCGTATTCCAACGGAACGTCGTAGGGCGATGGGACCATCTATAAACGGGAAAGGAAATATATAATCCCTGAAATTGTCGGCACGACTCAAAAAACGCACTTTATTACAGGCTGTACAATAATTTGCATTGGTCAACAAAAGTTGCTCGCTCGCTACTTTCGCCCTCAAAAACTTGTTGACGAAGTCATCCTGTCCCGAAATGAAATCGTAGCTATGTCTTTTTCAAGGGGGGCTTCAACCGGAAACCGTCTGTTCGCAACAGTAGTGTTCCGGCCCTGTTCTATACATGGTCCTCGAGTTGTATACCAAATCTCAATAATTTCGCTTTGTGAAATTGTTTTCATTGAAATTAAGGTATGTAATAATTGGAATTTTTTTCGTTGTTTTCTGATAAACGCATTATTGATTTTGCAACTTTCTTACCAAACAAGGTTGTTTAGAAACAATAAATGCAAACGATTTCAACAATTTCATTTTTAGGCCAGTATTCTGAAATGCGTGTAGTATCTATCACCAGTTTGTCATAGGTCTTGTAACTTTCGAATCAGTTTAACGTGAGGCTCGAAATGAACCTTTTTTCGCATATGATTTACTCAACTCATGTACCAAGTTTGAGTTCAACAACTGCAACAGTATGTGAGTTTGAAAACCTATTACTAACTGATGATAGTTGCTATACACAGTTCAAAATACTTGCGTTTGTCTCGTTCAAATACGAGTTAATCATCCCAACGCGCAAACACCTTATTTTCATGGACGATAAGGCTGTGTGACTTCCCTTCTGCGGATTCGTTTGTTTTGTTTATTTTAGAAGGACTTAAAGATTTAATTATGCGCAGCAATCGGGATGTTTCAACCAAACATGAAATTCTCGATCCAAACGTTCAACAGTTGTTAGCTGAACGAAAAACGGATGTCGGCAGTGAAGACGGATCACGTCACAGTTCGGACGATGCACCGTTATGGAATTTAGGTAATTTTTTAATTTTTAATCCATTGTTTCAATGAGTATCGGCATCGACGCAGCAAAAAAATTGTAGGATTGTTGTACACTTGAATGTAATTGTCGCGTTTTGAACACGGTATCCAGTCGAAAATACGATGGACGATCAAGGGACGACCTTGTTGAAAATTGGGGCATGTAAGCATGAGAGATATGAATGTCCGTAGTGTATATGCAAAATGCACTGCACTATATAGTATGCTTGCCGGCAGCATAGGGTCGACACATTTACTCGACAATCAGAGTAGTTGGAGAGGCGGGCTGCGCGGCGCAGTGGTGGAGCGTCTGCCTAAGGATCCATAAGATGCTAGTTAGATCCCCGTTTTGTTGGCCTGCATTTCCAACTGCTTAGTTAAACAGCTCTGAAGTCCCTGATCCTACCTAAACTGACACTGTTTAAGGTTTATACGCAACCGTTTTCTCTGAAACCTACACTGTAAATCCCAGTGAGTTGATTTTAACTCAGAATGACTTAAATCACTGAGTCTGAGTTAGGACTTTCATAATTCAGAATTCCGACTCTATAAAACTCACTCTGAGCTAATTATTCAACTCACCCGGAATCACCTGAACTTAGAGTGGGAATCAACTCAACTCAGAGTGAGTCAATGTTTACTGTTATTACCTCAGAAATAATTAACATTCCGATTAATCAACTCATTAGAATGTACAGTGTAAGAAGCCTAAGCGTAAGCCTAAACCTGATGGGCAGAGTATGAAGTGTACAAGGACCGAAATTAATTTATTAATTTTAAATTTGACAATTTTAGTCGTCGAAAAAATCTACAATCCAATCATTCATTGTTGGATATTTCTTCGGCTGTTTTTAACGGGAGTTTTCGAATCTGTGATTACGTGGCTGTTGAAAGTGTCCCGCAGTTATCGTTATGTCGCTCACGTATTGGCGTGCGAGAAACGCGTGCAGAAGCAAATTTATTACGAAGTAATGTTTCGTTCATTGGGTGTATGGCTTGGTTGCGGAGACACGACTTAAGTCGAGTTTTTGGTTTTATAAAGTGAGAAAGCCGACCGCACGGCTAATGTATAGAACACGGCCGTAACAGTTCCAAAAGCATATTTCAAAACCTGAGCCTAAACGCTCAAGTGAGCTTATACCAAACCCTAAACGTATAAGTAACAAATTTGTCTAAAGCTTATAAGATTACTCTATTGTAGTCCCGCAGAAAAACGTTCCGCTTAAGAGCCTATTGAACAGCATTATGTATATAAACACTTTGGTACATATCGATCAAATGTTGTGTTTGGCTTCGAAGTTTAGCACTGTTTTGTTGTTTGATCTGCTCAGATACTGTGCAATATTTCCAATATTGCAGACGCAGGCAAGAATTGTCAAAGTTTTAAAATCTATTACTAACTGATGATAGGTACTACACACAGCTGAGAATGCCGGATATAGATTTTAATATAGGCGTATGTTCTCAAATTCGTACAGCACCTATGGCCAACGTTACTTTTTTGGACGCAACTGTAGAAAGCGTATACCTAAGCCTAAGCGTTGCAAAAATGTGTTCCTCAGACTAAGCCTAAGCTTAAGCAAAAAAATGTAATCTAGAATCTAAACCTACTCTTTTATAGACCCAGCAGAAACCTGGATGCCCCTTAAAGTAACATAGGCCGCACCTATCGTCAGTTAGAGATAGGTTTTAAAAATAACGAACATCTCCAGTTGCAGATCTCAAAAAATGATACAGAAGTAGGGCTAATTAAACGAGACAGATGTGCAGAATTTCGAACGTCAACATGCCCGTGTTCCAAAGTTATAAGTCTTATCATCAACTGGTGATAGATGCTACACACATTTGTAAAATACGAATTATAGTCACAATGATTGTTTAGGAACAACGTAAACGATATCTTCAAAGACATCATACAGTTGAAACAATAGACGCCGATGACGTGGGAACAGTTGCTAATCATCATGGCAATCAAGGGACTGACGTCATCAACAAATATGAATCCATGAATAACCCGTACAAAGAGCCAGGAGATTATCATTCGGCGCTTCGAAAAATGGTTCTACTCAATACGACAGCGGCAATGTTGCCTTCAAGTGGCCGAGGATTGAAAATCTATCCTGCCGTTGCGGAATCGTCCCAGCCTTCGCAAAGGTAAATCAGACGTAATTCTTGTCAAAAATCATTAAGAATTTTGAAGGTATTTTTAAAAGTATCAAGACAATTCGTCGCACGACAACTCGTCAACCGACAACTTGTAATCCAAAATTTTATCGACTCGACAATTCGTCTCCCATCATTTATTATGCGTACGTTTACGATTAGGTTGAAGTTTATGCTTCGGGTTACAGTTAAATTTATTCATACGCTTCAGGACACTGTTGTGCGACAAGTTGTTGGGCGATAAATGGTCGTAGATTCATTTATAAGTTATACATTGCAGTATTATAGATTCGAAGTTGATTGGTCGTGCTATTATTGAAGTACTATAAATAGTGCTAGAGATTCGTAATACCAAGAGTGGATGATCACTTTTTACAACAAGAGTGTTTTTTCACAGGACTATGCAATTTACGGAAATTTGCGTTGCACAAAATTTACCATCCCGCGTAGCATTTTGTGTTAGCTACAATTTCTTCGGGTGGGCGCTGATGTTAGTTTTTTCATTGGCTCTCAAGATTGATTTATGTACAAGGCGCTATATGTTAATCCCAGAGAATGGTTGTTTTCTACACAGAATGTTTCCGGTTGCATACTCTTGTAGCGATCATTCAAAGGTAAATACATAATTATCCTTAGAAGAACAAGATGTGGGATCATAAAGTACTGGATATTATTTTAGTCTGTCAAATTTTAGGCGTAGGTATTTCATGAGCCGTTTCAAAATCCTTGCAGTCTTTTTCAATGTCACTGTTGAAATCACATGCTGGCTGGGTTTCTGAAATCTTACTTAAGTATTTACTTAAGTTATGTTAAAATAGTTACTTAAGTTGTCGACTTAAGTGAATACTTAGCTTCGCGAACAAAAACAAATAAATGCCAAATATGAACCAGTGTCGCAACAAAGGAGGTATAATTTTACTTTATATAGCTACGATCAGCCAAAGTTCTAAGTTTAGACCAATGTTAAAACGCCTGAACTGATAGTCTCTAACACGTCAAAATTTGTCAGTGACTCAAGTATTTACTTAACTTAAGTAATGCTTTTAGAAACGATAAATTGGTAAAGTAAATGCTTTTAGCACATAAGTATGAAGTCGTACTTAAGTAGCGTTTCAGAAACTCAGCCATTGTGACGTAGTGATATTATCGAAAATGTTAACTTTTACCATCGTTGCTTTTAGCTTCACCGATGTTGACGAAAAACAGTTTGATCCAACTCAAAATATGGGAGTACGAATTTTGCGAGCTGCGTATTATTTGTTGATTTCTCGATCGGAGCTATTTTGCTATCTCATCATGGTACTCAATCATATGGCATCTGCGAGTCTCCTGTCGATGGTTCTACCTGTATTGGCGTTTCTATGGGGAACACTGTCAGTCCCGTCACCGTCACGATTATTTTGGATTACTGTCATCACTTATACTGAGGTACTGGATTTCATGCAATGTTAATACTTTGTGCACAAACAAAATAGCCTTCGGCTATGTCTAGGCTTGAATTCAAATTAAGCATAAGCGTAAATTTTAGCGACAAAAATTAGTCTAAATCTAAACGTTAGCTTAAGTCTAAGCTCAAACATAAACCTTACGAAATCCTTCCTGAATTCGAATTTTGAAAAAATATTATTATTTGTCCTTTTTTACCTTTAAAAATGTAATCTTTAACTTTCAACCAATAAAACATTGGTGAGAGAGTAAACCTGAGCCTAAAAATTAATCTATAGCTGAATTCTGCCAGATTTCTATTGTGTGCAGAAAAACAAGACGATGCAACTGGTAACATGAGTCGAGTTTCGAATTATTTGGTGAAATATTTCATCGATCAGCAACGAAGAATTTAAAATTAATTAAAAAAGTTTGAAATGTGCTATTAATTTTGTTACAGGCAATGGTCATTGTCAAATATTTGTTTCAATTTGGATTTTTCCCGTGGAACAAATACATCGCGCCTGAAGATCCGTTTTGGCCACCGCGGATTTTGGGCATTGAAAAAAAGCCGAAATATGCCGGATGGGATTTGGCCCTGTTGATGGTGTTGTTTTTCCATCGATCTATACTCAAGGTTAGGCTTACTGTATGCATACTATTATTGGTGACAAATTTGACACTTTTAGGCTTGTGTATTGAACACTGATTTGAATTCAACCAATAAGATTGACACATTGGATTCCTAACTGTAATATTTTTTCGTCAATAGTGACTCAAGATTTTGGCTATCTTTATTGCGTTGAAAGGACCGTGTACGGACCCGGTCCCTTCGAAATGTCCTTGTGAAACATCCCAATATTCGAAAAACAGTAAATTTCCGGCTGATATTTCAATTTCCCAAAATCCTAATTTCCTGGATAATCCTTATTAACGTGGGAAAATACGAATGTTTTAAAAAGCGAAAAAAATAGTGCTTAATACTTTTATTTCAAGGGTAAAATTGCAATTGGCTTAAGCTTATGCTCTTAAGAGCCTGGTTTAAGCTTAGAATTAGGTTTGAGCTAAGGATTGCGTTTTGGCTTAAACCTCAGTCAAGGATTTGGCTTAGGTTTATGCTTATGATGACTTTTAATTTAGAGCTTGGGCCTTTGGAAAGGTGGTCAATCGTCTCAAACAAGTCCTGGCCGCAGTTTAGAGGAATCAAACGCAAGATTTAAATTAGCTTCTTTGAAAGCTGTATACAAAAATAAGGTAAGTTGTTTATACAATTATGCATCATCCGTAATAATTTGCGTACGCTCTGTGTGAAATAAAACGTAAGCGAATTATTGTGGATGATGCATTAAACCCTATTCAGACGTGCAAGTTTTTGCTGCTAAAACTTGCAGCTGCAACTTGCACTTGCAAGTTAATGTCCAAAATCCCGGTCGAAAAATTTGCAGCTGCAAATAGTTAATTAAAAATCACAGCTGAGAGTTTTGTTCATATGTGAACAACCATACAAGATCACTGATTTCATTGCAGTCGCTTTCTTATTGGCTGATGAAAAAATGCAAGTTCTGCGTGCGAGTAGCAGCTGCCAGTTCTCGCAGCAAAAACTTGCAAGTGTGAATAGGGTTTTAACCACCCATACTATTTAAAATCTTGCAATTATTGGTGAAATAAAGTTTTAATGAAATATATTTTGAGCAAAACAGTCTTTATGGCCATTTGTTTTAAAACTTCCTAATCCTGTAATCGCAGAACAAAGTTGAACAAAGGGCTTCTTGTGTTACCACCTTAAGAAAAGTTCTAAAAAATTCATGGACAAAAAATTTTCAACCGAAGGTTTGGCCCATAATTACCCTGGTCAGATCCTTTCCGGCTAACTGATTTGTCTTTTAGGTTCGACTAATTTTTAACTGTTTTAGGAGTCAAATGTCGCTGATGCCGAAAACCAATCAAAACTTGGAAATAAAAGTTGGTATTTGATGTCTTTCTCACTTAGAGTGTACTAACAGCAACTAAAGTGCAAACTGTAAACGTGCAATACAAACGCAATGCGCAGTGTTTAACAATTCATACATATATACGCAGCGTAAAATCTCCGCAAAATGTGAAAGCGCCCCACGTACGTCATATTCCTATAGCTGAGTGGTGATGGTAAACACTTAATTAGCGCTGAAATGGAATGAAAAATATTCATATGAGAAAGGGTTAATCGTACTAGAACAGTACTGCATCAACAGTATAGATTAGTGTTGTAATTATAATTTTCATTGGTCGGAGCTCTTTCAAAACGGAAACTGATTGGATTGTTTGATTATTTTTAAGTATTAAACGCTGATTGGTCCGTTGATCTGTATGGTTGATTTTGCTATTTTAGCACCATTTGGCAACGCAAACGCAACAGAGTTGAAAGCGTCAGCAAAATCTAAATTTCGAACCAGAAAAGATCGTCTGCAAAAAGGGTAAAGGCGAGACTATTTTTTATTTATTTTTCAATGAATGACAAATATAACGAATAAATGTTTTATTTGTTTATTTTTGTGCTTTTTGTTTTATATTATTTTTAGTATTTGTTTGCTAATTATTTTTATATACATAATTTACATTTGTTTTTTGGCCCATATATTATAAGGGTTTGTCCATTGGGAGATGTGAGGACTACACTGCAAAAACTTCTGAGTCAAATTGGCTCTCTTCGAAATAGGCTTTTTGGGACTACACAAATTGAGTCAAATTCGACTCCGCCAGAGTCAAACGTAGATTCGTCTCATATTTAGTGCTTTTTATATTCTTTAGTTTAATGCTGTAGTTTAGGCTAAAATGCAACCAGATATCCGGATCTCGTTCAATATCCGATACAAACCGATATTCGTATCCGGTTCGTTTATTCGGTATAAAACATTCTTGCTGCGATTGCGTTTTCAGGCAATTCAATAACTTTGAATACGCCGCAGTAAAAATCAACATTTCATATTGAATTCACTACTCGTATCATGTTCCGGTATCTGGTAAATTAACATTCGGTCGCACTCTGGTTTAGGTTTAGGCTTAATAAGCAGGTGCTTATAATTAACACGAACCAGGTTTTTTCATATTTTATTCCAGGATGTCGTCATACGTTGTTCGCGTATTTCGATTTTTTGGTTCATTGGTTATGCCAGACAACGAACGCTTATCAGTTGATGTTTACGCTCCGATGTTTTTATGCGATTTTATTTGTTTTTTCGTTGTTGTGTTTGGTTTTCGTGGATTTGGTGTAAGTAGTTATTTTAACAAAATATGTATTTAAAGTATGTAATTAATTAATATGAGGTAAACATTTTTAAATTCTATCATTACAGTATAACTGCATTGTACCTGAAAACGGAATTGGGACAGCAAATTTATACCGGAGTCGGGACTACAAAATTTGTGACAATAAGGATAATTTGTATTAACAAGTGTAATATTGATTTAGGGTGTCTGTTGTCTTACAACAATTCTCAAAGACGTCGCATGAACAAATTAGCAATCATAATTTGGCTCTGTAAAACTAAACTACAATCAATTATTGATAAGTTAACTTGTCGAAAACCATTTAATAGATAAATGGTGCAGTATTTTTATACAACATATCACAAGAAGGTCGAAAATTAAAATAGAGATATTCCGATTCCGATTGATTGTGCAATCGGAATCGGAAACGGAACTCAATTATATTCATAAGCAATCCATTCTAGCCCTGAAAGCCTTTAGCTTGCATATTCACTAGTCAATCTGCATCCGAGACCTGCAACCAAAATTAAATATACAGAGTCAAACGTCTGTGAGTGTAAATTTACTTGAATCATTTTTGGTGCTATTACTTCGATTTTTACTTGTTATATATATTTACTGTTTCAGACTGATACGGGAGCTGGTGGCGTAGCTGAATATTTTGAAGAAAACAAGGTACAATGTTTACGCAAAACCTGGATACTTAATTAGCCCGCCCCACACTAACCCTTTCTCACATGAATATTTTCATTTTCATATGAGATGTAATGTCAAGGTAAGATTCGATTCCCAGTCTGCCAGGGGGAAGGCATTTACGATGACCATTGAGTCATAGGAGCTTGACGCTCGAACCCGAGAGGGCTCTCACGTCTTGTGGAGATTTTGCACTGCGCATATGTTAGAATGGTTAAACACTGCTCACAGTGTGTGTATTGGTCGTGCATTCAGTTGCTCATAGTATACTCTATGAGTGAAAGGACTAAAGTTAATTTGATAGAAATCGAATGTTTCCCTCCCACGGTACTGTTTATTATTTTCCCAAGCGCAAGTTTAGGCTGAGACTAAGGATGGCGCTATACTTTTAGTGACGTCACCGTCCGCCCTCAGGAGTCATCGTGTGGTATCATTCATGAATTAGTCACGAACGATACTTTATGGCGACGGACATTTCCGCACTGCAAGTATATGGCCATCCTTAGGCTAAGGTTGAGGTTTAGATTTACCTTAGTCTAAAAACCACATCCTATTTTATTAACCTACTGATTATTTGTAGACCGAGTGATAGGATTTATTGTAGGGTAAAAGGTAAGCAACTGCCCCCAAAATTAAATGAAAAATATACAATTCGGCCCGCCCTATCTGTACTACGTTGCGTTTTGGCTGGCCCAAAGAATATTTTATTGAAATTTTACTGTTCTAAAGAAAACGTCAAACAAAGTATAGCGATGCTTTGACGTAAATGCCGTCATCCACTTTTAGCTGCGCCCACCAAGTCGAAAATGGCGACGCCTATTTCCCACTTGCGTTTTTCAAAAGACGGGCAAAACAAAATTGGGGTTTCTAAAAGTTTGACGAGTGGTAAATTGAAACAATTTATAAACAGTATGGGGAAATTGAAAATTAAATTTGAAAAATTTTCAAATTGTGAGCGACTGTCAAAACTTGAAACATTTCGAACGAATTTTGGAAAAACCCAACTTTTGTTTACATTTCAGAGGAAATTGAAAATTAAATTTGAAACATTTTCAAATTGTGAGCGATTGTCAAAACTTAAAACATTTTGAACGAATTTTTGAAAAACTCAACGTTTTTCTCTACATTTCAGATCCCTGGAACGTTTATTGTTATGTTAATTATTCAATTCGTTTTAATTATCATCGATAGAGCGTTGTTTTTGCGTAAATTTTTGTTTGGCAAACTCGTTTATCAATTGTGTCTGGTTGTATTTGTTCACATTTGGATTTTTCTTATTTTACCAGCAGTTACTGACAGGTAAACCAGCTGAAACAACCGTTCGTATTCTCAAATGTGTGTAGCATCTATCGCCAGTTAGTAATTCTTAATTAAAGCAGTACCATATTGAGCCCTTCACGACAAGTTTGCTGCGGATGCGATGAGGCTCGAACCCGCGACAGTACGGATTACCGGGTCGCTGCTCTCAACCACTGAGCTACGCAGTCATGCAAGTTTTTCGCCACAATGGCTCTATATACCGTAAACCAAGCGAACTGTCGCAATTATAAATAGTAAACTCGGTTCACAAGTAGGGCCAATCAAATGCGAAAAACGAACCAATTATGGACGCTGTCCATTTTGTCTGGTTCCAAATTTATAAGTTGTCTCACCAATAGGCGATAGCTGGTTAGATATATACATTTGAAAATACGGGCAGACTATGTTGTATTCTTAGCTGTGTGTAGCACCTATCACAAGTTAGCGATAAATTTTCGTCAGCCCAACTCGATGATTTAAACAGACCCGTAGCCAAGGGGGGTTCAGCCCCCTTGGAAAAATTTTGGCCCCGCCTAGAAAATATTCAACCTTGTTTGTAAAGTCATTGAAAACCCTGGAATGCCCCTCCTGAAAAATGTTTAGCCCCCCTTGCAAGGTGAGCTGGCTACGGGCCTGGATTTAAACAGTTTGACAAATTGTCGAGATATCGAATAACAATCGAAACGATTGAACATTCTAAACTTGATTTCTCTTACATTTAAAAAGTTAGTGAACTTGATGTCCAAGAAAACAGAGGGTCGCCAACGACGCAACGCGTGCTGGATGCATTCTTTTGTACACTGAATGTACCAATTTACTTATATATTTCTTTAAAAGAAACGTTATATTAAACTTAAAGTCAAGCTTCTACAACACAGCATTTATTTAAAACATTATAATTTAATATTTTTAATATTTCAGGCCATTTACAAATAATCTACCAGCGAAACTGTGGTATCTTACAAAATGTGTTTATTTTTGCCTTTCCGCCTGGCAAATCCGTTCTGGTTATCCAACGCGAATATTGGGAAATTTTTTGACGAAAAAGTACAATCTAATCAATATGATTTTGTTCAAATGGTAAAAGTCTGTTAATTTTGTAAAATTAATAATTTGAAATATATTTCAACTGAAAAAACGCTTTCTACAACGTTTTAAAAAACTTTGATTCGTAAACTTAATACCAAATTAATTTGTAATAGCGTTATTTATTGAACCAAGGCAAAATCTCCACAATACGTAAGGTTAAAGACGCCTCTTGAGCGCAAAACTTAAGCTCTGGTATCACAGAACAGTGAAGGATAAGCGATTCTTATTCGAGATTTGCTATCGTTCGAATCCTGCCTTGAAATTACATCTCAGATGAAATAGAAAATATTCATGCGGAGAGCGGTAATTTCGAAAATTTACCAGCCAGTATGTTTCTTCAGTTTTATGGCAATACCGTTTCTGTTTGAACTACGCGCGTTGATGGACTGGATATGGACCGATACAAGCATGGGACTCATGGATTGGCTTAAACTCGAAGACATTTACGCTAACATTTACGAGATCAAATGTACCAGAAAATTTGAAGATGTAAATTAATTAATGTTTTTTTAATTATAGAAAGACTTCAACGATTAATTGACATAATATTATTGCAGAACGATCACTTACATTTTAGATCAATTACCTTTTAAATCAAATCAAGTACCTTTTAAATCAAATACCTTTAAAATCAATTACCTTTTAAATCAATTACCTTTTAAATCAAATACCATTTAAATCAATTACTTTTTAAATAAATTACCTTCTAAATCAATTATCTTTTAAATCAATTACCTTTTAAATCAATTACCTTTTAAATCAATTACCTTTTAAATCAATTACTTTTTAAATCAATTACCTTCTAAATCAATTACTTTTTAAATCAAGTACCATTTAAATCAATTACCTTTTAAATCAATTATCTTTTATGTCAATTACCTTTCAAATCAATTACCTTTTAAATCAATTACCTTTAAAATCAATTACCTTTAAAGAATTAGTTTTATAATTAAATACACACATTATTGCAATTTCTACAATAACTTGTGTAAAACACATTGGTGTATATAAGGGAAGTACACACGGTATATATCATTTCCCGAAATTTCTGGAGAGAAATAGCAAAAAATAGCACTATTACGTCGTTTTAGAACAATCAATTAGATGCCAGATGCCAAAAATTTTCTTTTACATTAGGTTATACGTGTTTCGAAGTAAAATCTTAGTTCTACCGCTGCGTACAGCAGGTAAACGTCGTCTGTTTGCCTTCTCTATGACGAACTTTAATATATAGCGTCCACGTAACTTTTAAACCAGAATGTAAATGTTCTATAAAATCCACTTTGTATTGAAGAAAATAATCTTCAAAAAATTGTTTCGTAAAAGTTGCTAATTTGGTTTGATTGAATACGTATTACTAACTGATGATACATGGCTATATTTGGTTAGCCCGTATTTTCAAATGTGTATAACACCTATCACCAGTTGATGATAAGCCCGGTAACTTTGGAACATGTCCACGGTAAGGTTCGACATTCAGCACATTGTTTGCGTTTAATTTGCCCTACTTCTGCACCTATTTTCTGATCTAAAATTACAGTTGTTCGTCAGTTTGAAAACCTATTGCTAACTGATGACAGGTACTATAGATGACAGGTACTATAGATGACAGGTACTATAGATGACAGGTACTATAGATGACAGGTACTATACGCATTTGAGAATATGGGTCCTAGTGTTAAATCCTGATTCACAAAACTAAAATGTACTATTTTTTCTACCGTTGAATAATATCGCAAATTTTTTTCGTAACAAATAAATTTTGTATCAGGATATTTTCAGGATTATCCAACACCGCGAGGAGTCAAAAAACGAGCTTTAGTCAAATATGGACTCGGCGGACTAACGTTAATGATAATAATTTGCATTATCTGGTTTCCGTTGGTGTTGTTTTCGCTTGCGAACACCGTTGGTCTGCGTGATTTACCGGTTGACTGCAGTGCGTGGTTAAAAATTGGCGGAAATGAGGTATTTACTTGTGTTACTTACGTTAGAGTTTTGGGCTAATAGAACTGGGCCGCAACAGTAGTATAAGCATATTCCTTTCCTAAGCCTAAGCCTAAGCGTAAGGATGAGCCTAAGCCTCAGCGTAAGGATGAGCCTAAGCCTCAGCGTAAGGATGAGCCTAACCCTCAGCGTAAGGATGAGCCTAACCCCAAGCCTAAGCCTAAGCGTAAGCGTAAGGATGAGCCTAAACCTATGCCTAAGCGTAAGAATGAGCCTAAGCCTAAGCCTAAGCCTAAAGCCTAAGCGTAAGGATGAGCCTAAGCCTAAGCAACAAAATGTAGTCTAAATCTTAAACTGACTCTATTACAGCCCCTCCGGAAAACGATCCGGCCTCGTTCTATACATGGGCCGATTTTTGAGGTTCCACACATTATTTTGTCTCTCTAATAGGGATGGCAAAGCTAAGATTTTGAGAAATCGTTTCAATTCATTTTTTATTAATTATTTTTTAGTGAATTTTCTGCTAAATTGTACCTTTTTTGGGATTTATGTCGCAACAACATGCAAAATGTTAAATTTGACTGAAACTTTGTCAATATTACGAAAATCTATCGGGTATAGACGGGTAAACCAGTTTTGCCCCTAAAACGAAAAAAACCCCGTCAAATTCTGTTACAAAGCTGGTTATTGGTTGACCGTCAAGAGTTAATCAAAAGATAAGGCAACGTTAATCTTAAGGTAACCTCGTGAGCAAGAACTCATCGAATGGTTTGCGTTGAAAGTTACAAATTCCAAACTTTTCATTTACTGGCTTTAGACGTGCCATTTCAGCTACATTTTTTTCTAGGTGTCTTCGGCCCGTAGCCAGAGCGAAGCCCAGCCACCCTGGTAAAATTTTCCTCCCCTCATCCGTAGAAAATTTTCAACCTCGCCTGTAAGTCATCGAAATCCTTTCTATGGACCTTCTGAAAAATGTTTAGCCCCCCCTAGCATGGTGAGCTGGCTACTGACGTGAGTTGTCTCGATATATATGTTGTAATTGTTACTAGTTGAGTCCAGAATATCATGTTTTTGTTTATTATCAGGACAGCTAATCCTTGTGAAAATGTTTAGGGTAATCGACAGGGTCTCTTAAAATATCCGCATAGAAAATAACTCCACAGGATAACAGTCGTACTAATGATAAGCTACTATGAAAGACATGTTGTTAGCGAGAAGCTTAATCCTCCCCGCTAGCTGATCCAGAGGAGGGTCTGATGGGTATACCCCTCATCAGAAATTTGTTGTATTAAAATGATAACGTCCCTCCCTACCTTACAATTTTTAGCCCTCAGAAAATTTTTTAGTGATAAAATGATAAGGTTCCTACCTTATAATATTTGCGTCTTATAACATTTGCCAGGCCGCCCTCACCGTCAGAAATTTTTGGATCCGCCTCTGATCGTCCGTCCTCCTGATCAGCCGTAAATTTCATTTGTAAAATGTTGTAGCCGTTGTTTGCAATGAGTGCCCAACAAGATGATCTCACCGCGTTAACTGAATCTGAATACAATTCACTTGTATATTTGTATCGAAACAGACGCGTAAGCTAAAATTTAATTTTTTTTTAGCTTTGAGTAGAGTTTCAACTACGTATGATGCCTTTGGCTAGTTGGAAGCGGTTAAAAATTCAAATTTTTCAAAAATTTAGACACGTTGTCGTATGCAACTTCCACAATAACATGCGTACACCAGGTGACTTTTGAGGGGGTAGTGTCATCATGGACACTGAAGCCAAAGAAACCTTCAGTATCCTTGACGCTGATGCCCAAAAAGCTTCAGTACTATTCAAAAGTCATCATGTGTACGCATGTTATTGTGGAAGTTGCATTACAGCAGCTCGTTTACATTAAAACTTTTTGTTCGTAAATATTATATATATGATTTAAAAAATACGTCCATTCAGCTTTGTAATTAAACATTTAATAACCGATATATATATATATTAGAGATGCCCTGGGGCCTAGTTTCGGCCCCGGCACCTTGGCCGGGTCTGGGCCCGTTTTTATATACGATCCTGAATTGACTCGCATGAAATGCTATCTTATAACTCTCGGTTCTCGTTACAAAAATATGAAAATCATAAGAAATTACTGCACACGGTATTTTTGAATTTGCCACGGTTTGCTGTACATGTCCGAGCACAAGTCGTAACTTAGCAAACGTTCCGCTCCTGATCTTTACATGGGCCCAAATTTCAAAGGTTTTCATTGGTTGATTTTAAACTTTAGCCGGTCTGTCACCAACTGGCGATCGGTGGCGGCCACATCTTTGAGAATAGCGTATTTTTAGATTGCATCATCATATCTTCACGATTACTCACACGAAGACATTGTTCGTACTCGACTCAGTGGAAACAGTTCACGGTTTTGGATGATTTCGCCACCAGCTCGGCAACATTTGATCAATGATCTTCAATCGCAACACGAATTGCTTCTTAAGTTTCAATGGCGATTTCAAAGGTAAACTTTAGAATTTGTGATTGCAATGGGGGGGGGCGCTTCGACAGTTTGGGACAGTAAAGGCCGTGGCCCCCGTTTATAATTTGTATTCAATTTTGTCCGGCGAAAATACTGTTTTATGGAATTATTACTGACTATTAGACACGGTTTGATGGCAGAATTAGGGTTGCGTTATCTTTGCTCAACTGGACGCCGGCGTGCTGCGAGTATAGCGCAACCTTTATTGTTTTCGGTGCCGTAAGCTACCGATTTAAATTCCTTCGCAATTCTCCAGACATTTAGCAGAAGCGTAGAGCCTGAATTACACCAAACGTGACATTATAAGAGAAAATAATGTCAACAATTGTTTTTGTAAATATTTTCGTTTTTAAAAGCGTGCTTAAGTTAAATAAATAATTAACTTGGCAGAAACTGTTTGTTCTGACATAGTGCAGCCCGAATTGTGCGTTTTTGGTTACGAAAACTATATCATTTTCGTCTTATTTGAACTGAAACAAAAATTATTCAATTATTTGTTTTTATTCAAAAATTCATTTTATTTTGTTGAATCGGCAAGTTATGCATGCACAGAATGATAATTTGGTAATTACTTAAGTAAAATTTCAGAAACTTAAACTACTTAAAATAATATAATTCAATTTGTAAATTTTTCAAATTTAAGAGCGATCAATACACCACTGCAGCCAGGAATTATAGAATCGTCAAACGAAATACGGTTACCTGCTCACAGTGAAATACGAACTCAAATTGCTCAAACGTTGTTAGGCACTCGACAGCAACCTATGTAAGCGGGTACCGTACCCTTGTGCCCTAGGCCCATATTCTCAAAATACCTACAGAACCAAGTTTTCAAACTGACAAAACTGCACCAAATGTGGATCTCAAAAATTGACACAGACGCCAGAACAAAACCAAAAGCGAAAAAAATGTGCTTAATTGCTAAAACCTCGCTCGGTATTAATCCAAACGCTTCAGTATCAAACACCAGCTGGTTAGGTGCTGCACCCATTTGAGAATACGAGCCAGCGACTTAGAGTTTAACTTTTTCTCAACATACAAGAGTACAAAATGTTGATATTTGTTACTATTTGAGAATTTGTCTAAATGTCTCAAAATACTATTGCCACCCTTTATTATAAATTTGGCTTAATGTGAAGTTTCACACAAGATGGATGTCCGTCTGAAAACGAACCCCCAAACCGGGGGTACAAATTTTAATAACATTTTATGGTCAAAAAAACTATTTTGAAGTGAAAATTTGTCATCATCATTTGAAACTTTCTACTCTAAGCTTTCTTGGCATATATTTTAAATGTTGATTAATAAATAATTTGTATTTATGCTTGATATTTATATAAAGCTGTTGATGACAATTTTTTTCATCGAACACTCTTAAGGTTGCGCTATACTTTTGTTGACGTGCGGCGTCGTCCGTCACCGTGCGGTATCGTACGCAAATAACTCACGTACGATAACGTATGGTGACGGACGGTGACGGACAGCGCCGGACGTCAAGGATAGCACAATCCTTACGTTTTATGAAATTTATCATGCGGCGCGTTCCGTGTTAGTATTTCGCGTACTGTATTGACCCGAATAAGAGGGGGAGGAGTAATAAGAGGGGGTCCCCTTTTTAAGTCCGAATCAATCGGAGTCCGTATCCCTAATAAGAGCACGTAAGCGGATAGAGTCCCTAAACTCTAATTAGAGCTTATAAATGTCAATTATCCCTACTTTTAGCGCATAAATGAGTCCAGGACCAAATAATTTGAGTTCGAAACTTTAAAGCGTACTTAAATTTTGAAAGTACATTCCTAAGTAACCTTACATTTTCGCTCAAGCAGTTGACACAAGACAAATAAATGTTTAATTCAACGGATTATTACAGTACCGGATATATATCAGTAACGAAGGGCGGCGGAGCTTGGGTTAAAAATAAATAACAGTACGTAACCAAATAACAAGGGAGGTACCCTCTGGAGAGGCCAAATACATATCAGTCCCCCTCTTATTCGGGTCACTACGGTACACAGCTTGGTACAGTGTTGTCTTGAGTATATTCAATGCGAAAAAGGGTTAATGGTATTTATGCTGAACAATAAACCGCTTTCTAATGCTTATTAATTTGATTTTTAGTATCATTCCAAGATTATTTCCAAGTTACGTTAAGATTCCGAGCAAAGGTGACGCCAAAGAATGTTATGCTATGTACGCAGGTACGTAAAGAAGTGAAAACCGAATTTTGGGGCTGTATTTAAGCATTGCTATTTACACTATTTATACATATATACATATGCATAAATAAATATATATACATATATTATATATATTCAGAATATAAAATACATTTTAGTATTGTTTTGGCAATTTTGAATATTCTGCAAATTTATTATATACTCATATTAGCCGATTCTCATTGGTTATTTGTTTAGATATTTATTATCTATTGGGACTAGCTACTGTAGTGACCCGAATAAGAGGGGCGTAAAAAGAGGGGTCCCAATTTTGGGTCCCAATCAATTAAGTTTTCCCCGTACATTCTTAAGTATAACCTTGCATTATCGCTAAAGCTATTGACACAAGACAAATAAACGTTTAATTTAACGGATAGTTGCAGTACCGGATATATATCAGTGCTGAAGGTTAGCAGAGCGTGGGCTAAAAATAAATAACAGTCAGTAACCGAATAACACGAGGGGTTCCCTCTGGAGATGCCAAATAAATATAAGTCCCTCCTCTTATTCGGGTCACTACTGTAAGTACGGTTTCGAATACTTATGATTAATTTGCATACCTGTATGAAATCAGTTGCAACGGTTCCAAAAATACGTATGTGAAGCATTCCAGCGTTAACTATTTGAATATATAACGTAGCAATTTCAGAAGAAACAACACAAACCACACACGAACGCTACGTAAACGTTTCTCTCACACTGCGATCATCACAAAATAGCGCAGAATGGTGGGAAATTAAAACTCTGGACAATCCAGTCAATTCTGTTCTACGCTGGAACCAAGCCACCGATCCGTCAAACTATTTGACGTTTGTCGGATTTGCGGATAAAGTGTTCCCAGCGACATTTAATCTCATCACTGGTGGGGGGTAAGCACTATTTGTGGGGGGTGATGTTGCCGCACTGCAAAAAAATGGTGAGTCAAATTGACTCTCTCCGAAATTGGCTTTTTCGAACTACACAAACTAAGTCAAAATTAGACTCCGCCGGAGTCAAATTCGACTTAATGAGTCGCTCAGTGAGTCAAATTTGACTCTTGCGGAGTCGAATTTTCACTCAGTTTGTGAGTCCGGAAAAGCCTATTTCGGGGAGAGTCAATTTGACTCAGCAGTTTTTGCAGTGCGTACGAATATTAAACTAATTTTATACAATGAAAGCTATTTCTTGCCCTTTCTAAAGTTTAAAGATCACGTAAAACCATTTTATTTTTGGCCAATGTTATGTTGAGCAGCGTATTAACAGTAGTATAAGCACGTTCCTAAACCATAAACCTATTAAGTCGAAGCCTAAGCCTCAGCGTACAGATAAACCTCGAAAGCCGGCCACAATGTATAGAACAGGATCGTAACAGTAGTATAAGCATATTCCTAAACCGTAAACCTAAGATGAAACCTAATCCTCAGAGTAAAGATAAACCTATAAACTAAGCCGGCCAATGTATAGAACAGGATCGTAACAGTAGTATAAGCATATTGCTAAGTAGTACAAGCATGTTCCTAAGTTTAAGCAAAAAATTCAGTTTAAAGCTTTAGCTTACTCTATTATAGTCCCGGTGAAAAAATGGTTCGCCGCTCAAAGTAACGCATACAGACCATATTTTTTATTTTCAGCATAATCAGCGTCTACGTGTCTTTAGTGTTATTTGTGGGCAGATTTGTCCGTGTGTTGGTTACTGGCGCAATGTACAGAATAATGTTTGAAGAACTACCAAATGTTGATCGCATTCTACAACTTTGCCTGGATATTTTCTTAGTGCGCGAATCAAGAGAATTAGAATTGGAAGAAGATTTGTATGCAAAATTAATATTTTTGTACCGGTCGCCGGCGACACTGATCAAATGGACTCGAAATAAATGAAACCGTTTTCATAAACAAACTGTAATACACTGCAAAAAATGGCGAGTCAAATTGACTGTCTCCGAAATAGGCTCTACGGTACTATACAAACTGAGTCAAATTTGACTCCGCAAGATGCAAATTTGACTCACTAAAGTAGCACGTTTGACTCTGGCGGAGTCGGATTTGGCTCGTTATTGGAAAACGCTAACCTTCTTAATGATGGGAATGGGGCTTGAAATAGCTATATTCATAGCATCAATTGTAAAACGGTTTATTTATGCAAGTTCAACAGTTGTTCCATTTGTGCAGCATGAAAAAATTGGCCTGTGTTTAGTTTGAAGGACGTAACACATTTATAAGCATATTCCTGAGCCTAAGCTTAAACCTCAGCGTAAAGGATACGGTAATAATTTTAATCATATGTGTAAGTTTGAGCCTAAGCCTAAGCAAAAATTGTCTAAAGCTCAATAAATCCCTAAAAACGGAAGGTACACCCAGGTCGAAAATTTGACAGCATTGAAATAATTCATTTGTTTGAAATATTTTCCTTTTCTGTTTAGAAATGACCTTGCGACATTTAGTAGCGATTTCTGAGGTACGGGACTAGTTGGTGATGTCCTCTGGGATATGAAGTTTATTCCTGTTAAGTTCTGGTTTTGGCGTATGTAAAAATCAGGGGCGGAACGTTTTTCTGCGGGATTAGAAAAGAGTAAGCTTAAGCTTTAGACTAATTTTTTGCTTGGCTTAGGTTTAGGCTTACGCTAAGGCTTAGGAACATGCTCATCCTTACGCTTAGGCTTAGGGTTAGGAACATGCTCATTCTTACGCTTAGGCTTAGGCTTAGGTTTAGCCTTAGAAATATGCTTATAATAACTGTTCCCACCCTGTTCTTTACACTGGCCCTGATTTTTTATGTATATAATGTATAATTTTGGTCTTGTGTTATAGATGTCGTACAGGAATTCTAGCAAAATCTATAGTTGTTAATCCAAGTATAATAAATCGTACTGTATCAATTGTGTAAGCATAGGTTTCAGGGTATTATTGGAGTTTGTGCATCCGGCTCAATCTCCGGCTGAACATCAATTTACAACTTCTACAGTAGTACACATTTCACAGGAGGTTCCGGTAATTTCGGTATTGAGTATTTCTTCATTTATTTGAAATTTGCGTTAGTCAAGGATGATATCTTTGCTTTGGGACAATTCGTTATTGTTTAATTGTCAGGATTAATCTAAAAGTAATTAAAAATTGAATTTTAACAGCATCCCCACTGGTTGCACCCAGAAAGGTACGTACTTAGAGTTAGATCTATTGAGTTGATTTTAGCTAAAATGAATTGAATGACTCTGTATGAGTTAAGACTATCAGAACTTACAATTGTGACTTTATTCAACTCATTCTAGTTTAAATCATCAAGAGTCATCTAAACTCATACTGGGAATCAACTCAACTCAGAGTGAATTATGTTTATTGTATTAACCCAGAAGAAACTTATTTTCCGACTGAGTTGATTATTTAACCCACTGGAATTTACAGTGTTAAAATGAGTATAATTAGCAGCATTTCAGCGATGTTTTTATGCTTTGAGGTAAATATTGGCAAAAACAGAGAATTTCGTTTTTTGATTTTTTCCCCATTTTCCCATATATGCGGACTGTCCCATGCATATGCCAAATCCGACCTACCCCGCGGGGTTCTAGTCCGCACCTCGCTCTCAGGGTCAGTACGACATTCCTTGCCAATCGCTGCTTTCTTTCCCAGTGCCAGGTAATATTTGTCACAACCTCTCCAGCAAGATAAAGTTAAGTACGTACTGGGGTAAAGGATAGTAAAAACAGGAGACGGAAATTTAAATATTGAAGTATAAAAGTTTCAAAAATGGTTGTTTTTTCTACCAATACAATTTATCAGGCATACTAAAATTATCTGTGATCAATTTCCTAAAATTTTAGCGAAAAAATATCCCAGGCATACAAGTTTGTTTACATTTTGGTCGACAGCATATATGTAATGAAATTTTGGCACGTTCTATAAAACAAAATACGAGCATAAAATTATTGGAAATATCCATAAATTTTTATTACAGAAACTCAAACAGACACCACCAGGGTGTAACCGGATATACGTTTCCGTTTGCGGTAAAAATCGGTGTTCGTTGCCGTTTTCGTTTCTGTTTATAGAAATAGCGGAAATTTTATAATTTTTTAACCGGGTATACACTTTCGAAAAAAATGTGTTATAAAACGATGTTGATCCGAAATAGAAATGAGAAAATCATCCTAAACTGTTCAAAAAACTGTACGCCAATCCAGTTTGACCGACCATCAAGTAGACAGTATAGTTCAAATATATTACTGTTGTCCCAATATGTAATTGTACGTCTCTTTACTTTGACTACATATTCTTATTTAAACTGTATAATATATGTATTATAAAGCATCAAGAAAGCTATATACAGCCAAGGATACATAACTTTGAAATCACTACATTGATAATATTTTAAAGAATGTTTCCAAGGACCGTATTTTGCAGCAATTAGCATATGCAGAAATGTGCAGACAGTCTGAGTTCAAGTCAGTTTGGGAAGTACCGCCGGTGAATTTAAAACACAGGGCCAATTAAAAACTTATACAAAATGCACCGCCTATTTTATTTTTTTTTAACAGACAGCTATGGTTTTTAGGCCACTGTCACCTGATATTCGAACTTTGTCTGTTCACACGGAATAGGAGCCCGAAAATTAATGTCGATGCCATATGAACATGGGACAAAACGTGTCCCTACTGCCCCGGTTATAACGTGAACCCCGCATCTACGTGGTTATCAGTTTTTCGCTTTACGGGTATATACAGTTATCATTTACCAAAAAATAAACATATATACTATCTCTTCATGTTTGCTGTCCATTTTGATTTTAATAGGCTCTAAAATCCAGAACGCTTTGTTTTATTTTGTTTCCAGGAAGTTCATGGGATATATCTTGCATTTGTATTGGCTGGATTGCTCAAACATGATTTTAGTCAACCTCAGAAATATAAAGATTCTGGACTAGATTTCAGCTAGACCAGCTTTCCGGGACGAAATTTTTGATAGATTAGCTTCCCCTGGAGATGATTAATAAACTATCTGTGCGCAAAACTATTCCCAGTAACTCTGAAATAGCAAGATTCCACCAACCAGTCGTTGGTCAGGTTAATTAAAATGCCCGTTGAACAACACCGACTTTACTGAAAAGTTCAGAACTAAGTGAAATCGAACTATTAAGTGAAATGTTTACTACAAAGCTGGGATGTGGCGCCAAACTTTCAGTAGTTTGTGTTCAAAATATACTTAATCAGTTAGCTAGTATATATTAAAAACAACGTAATGAGTTTTAGTAATTTTTGACTGTTGCGATTTGACAATTGTTTTAGCACCATCACCGTGTCTCGTATGCGTTGGTAATCACACAGTGGCTTTATATTTTGGATTCTGTTACTTGGAATTAAAGCATGCTAAGTATATGTACTTTGGTGTTTTAGGAAATAAAATTTTAGATTTCACTTAACGCGAGTAGAAGACAATAAGCTTGGGTGAACTACAGATTTTGTTATTATGTTCAGGTAAAATCTGTTCGTAAAGCATAGTGTACTAAAGTTGGAATCGGCATCGGTTCGGCGTTGGCAAAATTTCAAAATAAGTCAACATCGGTATCGCAAAAATTTTGGTATCGGCACATCTCTAACGTTGATTGATTGATTAGAAATTGTGTTGCTGTGCATGTTGTGAATTAATTCAGACTCCGAATTTATTCAACAAGCTTGAATTAATCCAAATATCAAACTTGTCTGATATTTTGCAGTCAACGGCTATAGTGCCAAGATTTGTTTTGCATTTTTAAGCACTAAATATAAACTGATTATACGCCACCGCAAAAAAACTGTTATCTGTATATATATATCATATAAACCTACCAACCAGATATCGGATATTTGCGGTTATAGTCCCGAATGTAATAGAACTGCTTTTTCATCAAGAAATATATACACTAGATGTTGCTGCTACTGCTTTTCTGCGAAAGTCAAGAAGTGTCACTGACGGGAAATCTAAAATCCAATCCAAAAATTTATTTTTATCACTAAACATATGTATATTTTCGCGCTACTTAAATACTAACAGCAGTGCACAAATCGTGACTGCTATCCGGTTACGTAACACCCGTCTCCGGTCCGGTATACAATGTTGGAGCTGTACTGTCTGCCCGACACCTATTAGAAGTTTTTCTCCAAAGTCTTGTTTAGGAATGCGCGCTTGCATCGTATTTTTACTGTACATACACTTAGCGCGTACATGCACATATATCGACCAGCGGTTCTCGTGTTAACTGTCGGTTTCGATTATTGGAATACTTGATAGAGCTGTAACACACAACGATAACTACAAGCGACACTAATTTAGTATCGTCTAATAACCTTTTTACATTGTTTAGCGGTGGTGCGTACGGTCCCGGATATGACCGATGGGTGGAAAGACAAGTCGATGATTCAGCGATTCACAAATTGAAACAAACTTACTGGACTGCAAAGCAAACACTGACCTCCCGATTGGGCAAGAAAGAAGACGAACATTTAATTGCGTCCGACGCAGAACTCGATGCTAAACTACAGGCAATGGTTTTAATTTGTGACGTTCGTTATTGCGGTAAAACCGCGAATGGTGATATAGATTTACTACAGACGTTTGTCCCGTTTTGCAGAAATCGGAATTCTAACGATGCACACTACACTGGAAACGAAGATGTTAAGCCATTAAAACTTGTCCACTGTATCAGGCGCTTATATAGTTGAAATTCTGCATTCCAAAAAACGTGAAATATACTATTTACCGGACACTGAATTATTAATTACCATCGTATCGCATTAAATTATGAAATACATATTTGCGAAATATGTGAGCCTAAGCGGGAAAATATGTTAGATGGTCATACCTACTTGAAGAATAAATATCTTTGCGCTGTGCTATCCTGTGGTCGATATTAGGTTCCATAGTATTGTTTTTAGACGTTCAACTCCATTAAAAGATCGTGTGACAACCTTTTACGATGCATTGAAAATTATCAAGACTACCTTTGTGGTAAGATTAGCTGTTTGAAATAATATTATTATAAACGCTGCCAAAGCTTAGGTCCAAGCTTGGTTCTCAGAATTTATTTGAGCCTTTTCATTTGTAGCAGATTTTAAAAATGCCAATGACGGATTAAGCTCTCTGACAAAGAGTTTGTAAAAGGGGCTTTGGACATAGCGAGTCACTTTAACTATATTAATCGTAAATTTATAATATATTATAAAAGTATTTAAATTTTTTTAATCTGTCTGATTTTAGATTTATCGCAAGAAGAAAATGCGCTGGGTCGATTTTTAAAAGATCGTGGAAAACAGGACAAGACGCAGGCAGGAAAAATGATGGCAGCTGTCGGTCGCGCTCAAGGATATACTGCACAACAGCGGTAAGTGGTTTATGTTTCTCTGAACAATACTACCAATTCGATATCGCCAAAAGGTTTTCAGTACCGCTGTGCTCCATTTTATTGGCATAGAATTTTAATTGCAGTGAGAGTTATCCCATTGCAAACGTTATTTTAAAGAAATTTGTGGTTTATGCCAGTTTCAAATTAAAGGTGATACTGTGAACGAAAATCCGAGCAATTTTGCGTACTATTGGTTAGGGTTGCGCTGGTGCTTTACTAACTGCGCTGTTATAAATACCATATTTGTACACTTTCTCTTGCGATTTTAGTCTTGCACTTCGTGTACCGCTTGTGCGATTGTACTCAGAGTTAGATGTGTTTACAATGCGTGCAGTTCGTGATACACAAGATACTTTGGACGCTATGGAACGTGCAAGGACAGAATACCGCGGCTCGTTGTTGTGGATGAAAAACGTATCAGAAGAGCTAGATCCGGATATGTATAAACGGCTTGATAAGTTTAGAACGGTAAAAAATTGGAGAGACTGTGTGAACGAGGATATATTACTGGTTTTATTGGGTGAACGAGCTATTTCCTTGTTTCCAAAGATCAAAACATTAGTTTTTGTCTTGAATCATTATATTAGGTCCGCGGTTATGAATTATATGCGATGCGCGAATCCTGTTTTGTTAAGACTGTGATTGATGCGGACGGCATTATCAGTTAAAAAGTTGAGACTGAGATTGAGACTGCGAGAGGTTCAGGAATTTTGTCTAGACTTGCTGTTAAGACTTTTCTGGAGAGTGTCATCGCTGATGTTTCAGGTTCAAGCGCAAGTCAAAAAGAACAAGGCTCGGTTTGACAAGCTGAAGCTCGATTGTTTACAGAAAATCGATTTGTTGTCCGCGAGCCGGTGCAATTTGTTTTCGTCGGTAAGAAAGTATTTTCTTGGATTTTTTTAATTTGAAAACGGACCGGAACCGGATCTGCAGAATATAATTGATATGATCACGAGTACATGATACTTGAGTATGCAGGTCTTGGGGCTCCGCTCCGCATGGTACGAAATGTACCCGACACGCGTACAAACTGTGCGAACCATGACACTGTATGTATTTGGCATCAAAACTGCTCCACTTATAGTTTAATTTAGGGGTATTGCATGTGACAGCGACCCCCTTCTGAATAAGAGAAGGTCGTCCAAAATGGAACGCCCGTTGAAAGATTTTGTACCATGCGGGACCCGCAGAGTTGCATACTCTTGTTAAAGAGTACCATGCACTCTTGATATGAATAAAGTAGTAGCTATGCTATTGGCGGTGCGTCCTTATCAAAATTAGCGTTTTAACACCGCTATAGAATGTCAAATATCTAATTACAGATTCTGGCTAGTTATCAGAATTGCCTTGTTCGTTTTTGGGACAAAACTGCAAAGGCTCACGGGACAGTGTCGGATAGTTTTTCTGGATATCAACATTACGAATTCACCATTGTCAAGGTAATCAAAGAAGCCCTTATGCGCTTTTAGTCTCATGGTAACACTGAAACGTATTGGTTTTGTTAAAATTATTCTGTTAATTCAGTTTAGAAGGGTTAATATAAGGTGGTACGCTGTCTGACGCAAAATACTTTTGTGCGAACTCTGTATGTCTGCTGTTTTTGAATGATAAATTTGATTTTATTTTGTTTTGTGTTGCATCGTTCAGTTTCGAACATTTTGTTGCAAAACACATATTTGTAAGTTAAAATGGCTGACTTAGATGAATACTTTGTTGATTTATGGTGAAATTTAGCTGCATTGTGTAATTTTTGAGGAACTCATTGAACCTTCGCGGAAACTGGCAGGACTTGATGGTGGAGAGAAGAAAGAGAAAGATGGCATAAAGGACCGAAATGATGCAGATGGCGCAACCGTCAATAAAACAGAAAAACACGAGCAAAATGGTGAAAAAGATGAACAGTAAGTCTTCGGTAATTGAACAAAGAGTCGAAAAAATGAATTCTCGACTGAAACTGGGTGAGAAAGTAAGCACCTTAATGGCGCCGAATGAATTCAGTACGTTTAAAGCGTATCTTTTGATTACGTGCCCCAGAGGTTAAATTATGCGATCCGTGCAAAACAATGAAATATGTTCAAGAGAACACAGCTATGTTTATTTTAGAATTTCATTTTAAACGCTATTTATTTTATGTTAGACATGTGTAAAAAATTATGTTTTCAATAATTGCGGCATGACCGATTTTTGGATTCTTCGAAAAAGAAATTTTTGTGATGGTTGTTTGTTTTAGGTTAATCTCATTAGATGCCGATGGAGGCGCACCAGGAGCGAAAAACCAAACGACGACAAACCTGATTGACATGCAAAATGCAAGCCGAAGTATTCAGGATTTGTTTCGCGACAGCCCAGAACACGAACGGAAAGATGTTGATGGTAAAATAGTTTAAATGAAAATTGTCTATGTTATTAGTATACGCTGTATTTTTATTACCTTTGTATTCAGGGCGCACAGAAGGCGCGGAGTTGACGTGATATATTATCACCATCTCAAAATGTATGGAGAGACAAAAGACTTCTAACCATCACTACAGTAACCTTCTGGATAATATAATTCCAAACTATATGCCGTTTGCGTTTCGGTTTGTATTTATTTTGATCAAATTTCTAGGTGAGCAAGTTCCTGAACGACTTGATAAACAAGACGAAGATTTTATGTCTATGTTGCGTAATATGCCAGTCAATGATAGGACAAGAAGTAAGCAAGGTATGATTACGTTATGTTTGAAAATGCAGTGTGCAACAAAGGATTTATGAGCTGTAAGTATGTGAGAATTTTAGCCTTTCAGCTTTTGTGGCTATTAGCTATTCAGGTTTAGTCTCGGCTTGGAAATTATTTTGAATATCTGGAGCTTAATTTGCTCGAGAGATAAAAGTAACAGCTGTTACTTTTTACATTAAGAGATAATGGAATGTAATAATATGTCCATATCGTTACAAATACGTTATATATTCCACAAGCTTGAGAAAAATATTTCTAGATCATTTTGGATATTGAAGTTGAATGTTTTTTAATATTTGATGTTTGTTGTTTTAGATTTCGGTGGTGACAGTGTTGTTCCGTCAGTGCCTGGTCCGCTGTCTGGCCAGAAATCTGAAATGGATTTACTTTTGGATAATAGAGACAATTCGGCACGTAGTGATCGAGAAATTTTGACTGAATTATTCCAGTCGGCGACGCTTGAAGATTCTGGATTCACACGCGAATGGGAAGAAACGTTTGGATCCTTAGGTTGGTTTGTTTGGTGTGTGTAAACTTTTATATATTTCAAAATTTAGGTTTAAAACTGTTAGAATGCTATCTTTATTGGGCAATATATTATGTGAATGATTTTTTACATTACCGAGAATATTACGCAATATTACTTAAAGCCGCATCCAACAGCGCAACTTTTTGCTACGAGAGCTTACATTTACAAGATTTATTTCAAAGTCCATTAATAAACTTGCAGCCGTACGCTGTGGCAACAAATTCTCGGTGCAAAAATTCATACGTGTGAATGACTGAACGATGTTTACTGTATTTTGTCATGATAACAAGAATCATATCAGCTCTGTTGAATGAATTTTGGTTGAAAACATGTTTGTTAAATGTAATCAGATTTAAGCCAGTGTGGATGAGGAATATTTGTCGGTAACATCAAATAAAGAGTGTGTCGAAAGTGAAAATGAAATTGGTGAGAAAAAGTAGTTTGACGGAATTTTACTGTCGGGTGCTTCTTTGTTTTAAATTTGAACTTTCATTTCGTTGGTGGTGGTGGTTGAGAACATTTGTTGTGATTGGTTTGGTAACGCTGGCTTGGGTAACGTGGTGATGGTACAGAATGTTTCCGAATGACCATGGGTTATCTATCTTTGAAGCGGTTATAGCGTATGACTTTAAACCCTCCCGTATCTTTTTTGCAACCACATAATTAAACAAGTCTTGCGTTATGACCGCTTTTACCGAGCCTGACACTGCGGCGGCGTTGGGTGCCATTCAGTTCATGATGCAACTTTATCATTGATATATTGTGTCTGCAAAACTCAAATAATTGTTTTGTACTGTTTTAGCAGCGCCTGAGCTCGGAATTCCGTTAAGCAGCACTGCAATTGCCGCAGATTCTGCTCCCGACAGCCCGTTGTATCCTTCAGAAACGATCGGGCTTGGCCAAACCAGTGCGCCTGGGACATCTTCTTTTCATGGTTTGTTGCCATCTCAGTTGTTGGATTTGCAGATGGCAGGAGGTGGTAAGTTAAAATATTGTGACGATTTTTTGTAATAGTACAATAGCTATGTAATTTTGTAATTTTTGGTTTTTCTTGTTTTTTGTTATGCGTCGTAATTGATGACTTTTCGCGGGTTGGCAACCGGGTGGCGCCGAACCCACGTTTAACGGATTCCAAATCCGAATCCATTGAAACTATGCTGAATCCGATTACGAACGAAATCCGCATTTTGACTTCGCTAAATCTCTTAATGTAGATAAAAGTAGTGTTATGTAGTCGAGTAAATTTTTAATTGGTTTGGTACATTTATAGGATCTTCCATATTGAATCCGGAATCGGCTGACAGTTCTAATGCAACAAGATCGAGCATAATGGGGCCCGGGAGTGGAATGTTTCCTGGAAGCTTAATGTCCGTACTTGAAGCAAAGAAAGCCAGTGCTATGGCAGGAGGAAAAGTTAGTTTGTCGATTTGGTAGATAAGTTTGTCGTGTTTTGAGACGATTTGATAATGGAAGATGTTTTGAGTATAAAGTATTTTTAGATTAACCTAAATGCTTGGAACCGTATTGGGTTTCAAGGCGCCTTGAAAGTGTAAATTTCTTAGGTAAATCTGACGTTTGATTAGTATGTAGTGTTGTGTAACATTGTATCTTTTAGAGCACCGTTTTTAATATTTTTAGAAACTTTTTATATTTTAGAAAACTGTTTAGTGTTGCTGTTGCTGATGTTTTAGAAAACTGTTTATATTTTAGAGCACTGTATCTTCGAATCTCTTGGAAACGAGCGGTGAGCCTGTACCTGGCGGGATTAGCTTAGGCAGTGCCGGTGCATCCACAACATCACAACCTTCTACAACGTCTAATAAAGAAGCCCAGCGGTCAGCGTGGTTCAGTCTATTTGCGGACATTGATCCGTTTCAAAATCCGGACGCTATTGGAGACCCGAGTCGTGCTGGTGGACTGTGACATTTGTATGTTTACTGTTTATTATTAATAATATGATTATATTTGTTTTATTTTTTTAGTTTAATTATATGGTGCCATGTTGGTGTTGGTGGGTTTGTACCAGGATTTGTAAGTGGCCTTTAATCTCGAGGGCCAATATGGTTAATGTTTCAAGGAAACAAGCCTTCTGTGTAGACAGAATGGATAATCACTCTGACAACAGTAAGCACAAGAGTAAGCAAATGGGGCACATTCTGTGTAGAAAAGATTCTACCCACTTCTCGTTGTGTTTTTGACCTACCTTTTCGTTTATGGGGATATTTACGTGCCCCTGAATATGACGTGGTAAGGGTCGGGCAAAAATGCAACGCATGGTGGCACATTCTGTGTAGAAAAGAATCTACCCCCTGCGCGTGGTGTTTTTGACCGACCTTCTCATTGATGGGGGTATTTACGTGCCCCTGTATACGACGTGGTAAGGGTCGGGCAAAAATGCAACGCAGGGTAGTACATTTTGTACTGTGCCATATCGCGTATGTTGCATATTCTTGTCTGAGAGTCATCATCGACTTTTGGTCATACTGATAGAAGTTGAATTTTGTCAAATAGAACACAGTATTAGATTCAGATCCCGTGTATATTTTTAAATATGTGTAACACGTTCACTAACTATTAATAGGTTTTTAACAAACCAGTTGAAGCGGTTACAAAAGTCAAGCTTGACTCACAAGTAGGACCGATTAAGTGCAACGAATGTGCCAAACTTTGAACCTCTCCATTGGTCACTTCGAAATTTACAGGATCTATACTCAACAGGTTATAGATGTTACATACATTTTTTTGAGAATATGTCCATTAGATGTGCAATTTTGTCGCTGCCAGTGGCTGGTCTTGATTATTATGGTGCCGATAATATATTGATCTATCGGACACTAATCCCATGATAATATAATTTGGTATGTATGGGCTCTCAAAAGTTCTAGTTTCGATTGCTGTAAAAATTTTTTGTTCACTTTCCTTAGTAATTTAGTTCGTTTTGCACCCCGAATTTGATATACTATCATTTTATGGTCGCAGAGGGGGGCGCCCTGGAAGGCTGACCACCCTGAAATGTTTTGTAAACGCTTGAAATTGTTAGCTGGAAAAATTAAGCAATAGTAAGTTTAAACATCGTATCTCAAATGTAGAAAGGGAATTCGCCTCCCGTGATAGAACTGGCATCGCCAACGCCTATTTTGTACTTTTGGCAGGATTGAGTTATTTTTTCATTTTGTAACACATCAACTAAAGCTGCAACATATCGAAATACCTGGTGCCGAACCAGGAAAGTTTCGGCGAAAATAACCGATATACCCGGAACCGGAAAATTTATGCGAAAAAAGCCGGAATACCTGGAACCGGATGCAACTCTAATAGTATCACCATAATACGCACCGCACGTCATGTTATTGATACGATTCAATGTAATTCCTTGTTACCTTTTGTTGAAAATATTGTTTGTTTGTTTATTGTGTATGTCGAGGTTTTGGGTGTTTTTTCTGTATCTTCATTGCCTTTGTGATGTTAAGTCTATTTAGCTATTAGGTTATTTTTTGTATAGTCCAGTATTCTGTGAGATAGAATAGGGCAGGGGTTGGTGCGATAGCCAAGTACTATAATTTTGGTTACGAAATTCTAAAACACCAGCGAACATAGTTTTAAATGTTTGTGGTAACTCAAAATTAAAATAATAAATGTTACTTCTTACTGGCGTAAGCTTTGAAAAATTTCAACAGAATTGCCGCTGGTTTGAAAATAACAAAATCATGTATAGTCCGCAATTCAATGGGGTTTGATACTATTGAAGAATATGGTTATAGGCGGTCGCCGCTTGTACACTTATCAACATTTAAAGTTAAGGCTTAGGTGTTAGCTTAAAATTAGACGAAAGCTTAGGTTTAGGCATATGCAAGCCGTTTTGCAGCCTAAGCTTACGCGTAAATGTGAGGGAAAGTATACAAACGCAACGCAGTCAAATAATTGTTTTTCAAGTTTGAAAATGTTGCGTTTTAATGGTCACAACGACAAAAGGATTTCAAAGATCAGAGTGATTTTTAAAAAATTTTTGTTTTGCAGTAGTTGGGACGAATTATATTTGTTATACTTTGTGGCGTTTAATGGCCGGCAAAATGGAAGAATAATCGAGCCGGATGTCGATTATTTTACCGGTGCCTGAGACCAGGGTGCAACCGGAATTCCGGTTCCGGCATTTTTTCACCTTCCGGTTCCGGTAAATTTTTACCGGATTTAAAAATTCCGGTATTATAATTTGGCCGTTTCTTAACTTTGCTAATTTTTAAGAATCTCTTTTGAAAGCCACTTGTACTCCGAATATAAGTCATTGATGGTGGATTTCACTTCAGTCGATGATGAAAATCTAAAATACAACAACTAAAATAAATACCTATGTTCGACTAAGGTTATTTCACAAATAATAGAGCAAAAAATAAGATTAAAATGAAATTTTTGGTGAAATGCATTTTTCACTTTCCGGTTACGTTTCCGGTTCCGGTAAAATTTTCAAATTCCGGTTCCGGTTCCGGTAAATTGTAATTCCGGTTGCACCCTGCCTGAGACCAACATTTCCTGTTGTAGCCAGACATCGACGAACGCTCAGCTGTTGCTACTCGTACGACATTGTTGACATGATTTTTGTTGTCAGTGTATTTCAATTTGTGGCTCTTGTACAACTTCACCCACAGTTTTTAGGGTCCATGTGACTTTAAGGGGCGTCAGGTTTTTGGTGGGTCTATAAAAGAGTACGTTTAGATTCTAGATTACATTTTTTGCTTAGGCTTAGGCTGAGGCGTAGGAACTCATTTTTGCAACGCCTAGGCTTGGCAACGCGCTTAATCTACTGTTACGCCCCTTAAAGTAACATTGGCCGTGTTTAGGTTTCGGTGAATGCTTTTCTAAACGTAAAGCCTGACCCTAAGCGTGAACTTTAAATATGGAGAAAAGTTTACAAGAGCCAAATCTTTAAAATTTAGCTTTAACTTCATTTGTTGTGATGTATTTTGACGCAGTGTTGTGAATGTTGAATATTTCCAAAGACTTTCTGTGTTTATGGTTGATATATTGCAATGCGGCTTCTTTGTTGTGGTTTGGAAATTTTAGCAGATAGGATATAGGATTTTGTAGTCTGGTTATATATTTTTCCGTGGAAGTGTAATAGCGTAAGTTCAAGCTTTAGCTTAATTTTTTGCCTAAGTATAGGCTTATCCTTTTAATGCGCTAAGGCTTAGACTTAGAAATTTGCTTATACTACTGTTACAGCCCTGTTGTATACATTAGTCAAATGTTTTATAACGAAATGTGGTTATATTTATTAAATAAGTTTCGCTTACAGTTCAGGGCTCTGGAAAAATTCGTCCCCTTCCGGGTTAGATTTAAACAATAAAATCGTTAGTAATTAGAGGGGGGGGGCTGGTTTGTTTTATCGGAGCTTATATAAAATGATTGATGAAACGTTGAATTACAAATTTTGGAGTTTGTTATTTTAAATTATTTTATACAATGTCTAGTCGTTGGCTTGGTTCGTTCAATTGAAAATATTTACATTCCTAATAGTGCATTCCAGTTTTGTCATATTGTATTATATTTATTTAAATTTTGAATATAAGATTTTGCGCAATATACATCATATACGATTTCTAGGAACGTTTGCCGATACGAGCAGTCGGTTTCGATAGGGTTTTGGCAGACATAATCCTTTGTGGCTTATAATAAGGGTTTAGGGCCGTCCCATTTTCTGCTTGGACTGCAAATGAGTATACCAAGATTTAAAATTTAGACTAATTTTTTGCTTAGGCGTTTTTGGTTTATACTTTTCAAGGCTTAGGCTTAACGACATCGTTAATCTGTAGAGCCAGTGTGTAGAACAGGGTCGTAACAGTAGTATATCTAAGCATATTCTAAAGCCAAGCGTTAGAATGTGCTTTATACGTAAACAAAAATTCGTCTAAAGCTCAAGCTTACACTATTGCTATCCCCCTGATGTTTACATGAGCCATCTATAGCTGCTGATCGTCAGTTGTGTACTGTATTGCGTTGATGCGAATTTCAAAATATTAAATTGCCTGGCTATGTGAACCAATGAGCTGTGTAAATGGAAAAACTTAATTTAAGTTATGGTTTCAGGTTGTGTTTCCATTTAATTTCTGGTTTTATGGCAGTCATTCAGGAATAAATTAATACCGGCGGCATTTAGAAAAAGTGAATGTTACCTGGTGGAATGAAGACTGACTTAAACTGAACCGCAATCATATTGTATAACATATGGGCACCGGTTATCTGGTTACACGGAAATATATATAGCCCAAATGAAATAGGTATCCGGATATCTGAAATGCTAATGTGTAAAAATATTTTTGGAATAATTTGCATTTCACCATAGGGTGCAAACGGAGGTGAAAAATATTGTAGCCTGAGTTCTAACGAAATTTGCCGGAGGTGAGGCGAAATTTAGGTAGTAAAAATGATGGTTAGTTAATTTTAGCCAACATCTGCAAAATGTTAATTTTCTGCAAAATTTCGGAAATTCTTTCCTGAAAATTGTGACAAAAGTAACTAAACAGATTAAATTTAGCAATATGCAATAATCAGATTCGTTCGTTTGGAAAAGTAATATTGGTCCAAAGCTTCAGCACCCGCTCTAGTCTTAATATCGCAACATAATGCCGATTTGGCTCCTCGTTACCTATCCTCATTATTTCAACTAAACCAAAAAAGTAAGTATTTTCAACAGTTCAGAAATCTATAGTATTTTTCACGTATGTTACTGCGTAAACAGGACGCCCCGAGTGGAATTGCGTCATTCTTTGCATTGGATGGCTAGTTTACTGCACCTAATTTACTGAACTAATTATTTTTGCTTAAAAATAAAAACTAATGACTGTTAAGAGCTCTTATGTTTTACTGTAGCGACCCGAATAAGAGGGGCGGAGTGATATTTATTTGGCCTCTCCAGAGGGTACTCCCCCTGTTATTCAGTACGGGCTGTTATTTATTTTCAACCCGTCCTCCGCCACCCTTCGCTACCGATATATCTCCGTTATTGCAACTATCCGTTGAATTAAACGTTTGTTGGTCTTGTGTCAATAGCTTGAGCGATAATGCAAGGTTATATTAGGAATGACTTTCAAAATCTAAGTACGCTTTAAAGTTTGAAAGTCAAAATATTTGGTCCAGGAGTCATTTATGCGCTACAATTAGGGATAATCGACATTTATGGACTCTAATTAGGGCTTATAGACTCCATTCTCTTACGAACTCGACTCCTACTACTGTATTGACCCGAATAAGAGGGTGGACTGATATTTATTTGCGTCATCTACAGAGGGTACTCCCCCTTGTTAATCGGTTACGGACTGTTATTTATTTTTAACCCACGCTCCACCGCCCTTCGTTACTGATATATATCCGGTACTGCAATTATCCGTTGAATTAAGCGTTTATTAGTCTTGTGTCAATAGCTTGAGCAATAATGCAAGGTTATACTTAGGAATGTACTTTCAACATTTAAGTACGCTTTAAAGTTTCCAACTTAAATTATTTGGTCCTGGAGTCATTTATGCGCAACAATTATGCGGGGTTCACGTTACAACCGGGGCAGCTTGGGACGCGTTTTGTCCCTATTAGACTATTGGGGTAACATTTTGTCTGCTTATAGACCCTGTATCGTATTCCAAAAATTCGTATTTGTCTGTTATTAACATGTGTGGGTCACGTTTTGTTCTTAAATATATGATATTCGAGGTGTTGTCTTCGAATATTATATATTTTCAAATGTCTGCATACTTGAGGTAACATACTCAAGTTGTCCTGTTGAATATCATATTATGATACTAGAATCTGAAATTTGAATTTTTAAATTTTGAAGCTGTGATTCTAAGCGATTTTGTGTCGGAAACGATTTACAGACGCGTACTTGGTATTTAAAGCATATTTGTGCCGCTGCCTTCCAGCTTTTCATTATTTATTAGTACCCAAACGTTATACTGTCCCGCTGAATATCATTTAATCGTTGAAATATTGTAATATATGATATTCGCACAAATGTCCCGCAGTATCACGTGACATACCGTCCCTTGTATACATTAATCATTTGAGAGCGGTGGTTTGTAAGCTAATGTCATATGACATTTTGATCCGATATAAGAGCCCGAATTTTAACGTTGACGTCGAATTAACATGGGACAAACAGTGTCAGGCCTGCCCCGGTTATAACGTAAACCCCGCATTAGGGTTAATTTAATTATTATGGACTCTAATTAGGGTTTAGGGACTCTATCCGCGTACGGACTCTTATTAGGGATACGGACTCCTATTGATTCGGACCCAAAATGGAGACCCCCCACTCTTATTACCACCCTCTTATCCGGGGCAATACAGTAATGAGACTGAAAACGGGAACCCCTCTCTTATTCGGGTCACTATAGTACGCTCATAACAATCAGCTTGTGGGTCAGGGTACTTCTATTCGAGCAACAAGTTAAAACAAGTGCTTAAGAAACGAAAATTTTGGTTCGGAAACAAAAAAACGCAAAGTTGAGTTTCAGAGATCCGAATTAGATTATCACTAATCTTAGGCTCATGCACACTTTAATCACGTTTAAGGTTAATACGTGCAATAGGTATATCGAAACGTTCAAATCGATGCGAATACATTTTATTTGCAAAAATATATAAATGGCTGAAAATTGAAAGCAATAATAACACTGGCTTGCAAAGCAAAACAGAAACAAGCAGAAATGCCTTTACGATAAACCGAAAACGAATTAGAAATTTCGCCAATCGAAAAATTGAAACACCAGGTAAACTTACAAAGCATAGTTATTCGTACTGCGCTAGTGACCATGAAGTAATCAAATATTCGTTCCCACAATAATACTACTACACTGCAAAAAATGGTGAGTCAAATTAACTCTGTCCGAAATATACTTTTCTTGACTACACAAACTGAGTCAAATTGTAAAAAAACCCTCACCAATATAGTTTTTGGAGTTCTCAAGAAATGTAACAGTTCAACAACTAAAACCTGAAGCTACCTACATCCAGCAAATATAACAACGTATATATTCTATCTTGCTAGTGATTCTCTACGTACTTGCCGTGCTCGTGTTTTTTCAGTTTCCGTTTGATACACCGTGCACAATTCCTTTGCTAGCTCCGTAACACACCTCAAATTGGGACGTGCGCACATGACCCCTGAGTCTACCAATATATTAAAAACATATAACATACAGATAATAAAAACATTTTATCAAATTTTGGGTCATGTTACTTTTATGGGCGTCCAGTTTTCCAGCGGGACAGCAATAAAACTAGTGTAGACTTTACATTAGGCCTTCTACTTGTTGATCCTTAATTCGCTAAGGCTTAGGGCGGCAGTATACTTAAATGAGACGCCGTTCTGACGGACGATGCGGCAATTTATGCGTTGCTATACGACGCTTTTCGGCATTAAAGTAGACAAAACTATAATACCACCTTTATAGGCTTGCTCTACGAAACACGCTTACGCTACGTGAGTGACCCTGAAAGTAACATTGGCCAAATATAGTGAAGTTTTCTAGAGATCCACAGGAAATGCATGACTGAAAGTGTTAATATTGCCCATTCAAAACCGTAAACACACTTAACCACAGGTTTAGGCTTAAAGTATCGCCTAAAAATCAAATTAGATACACTAATTTTACAACAAGTACCAAATTTCTAATCAAATTCTACTACTTAAAATATGACATTCATTGTCAATCGTAAACTTAAACGTAATCAACTAAAAATAACCAGTCGATTCGTGTTTTTTTGCTATAAGAATCGCAAATGGCATAATTGCACTTTGTAATGCCGCTTTCAAGTCACCGCACGCCACGCGTCTCAAATGAAAAGTTTTTAATTTTCAAAAAAATTACGTAAAAAATTGACAAAGTGATTCGTAAAAGATTGAGTAGAAAAAATGTATTTTCTCAACGTGACGCCTAACGGCGTTCATCCAAAATAAAGATCTAAAACATACATTTACCAACAATAACACGCAGACGCCAGCCACCCCATCTTCGTATTTCAATCGTTATTCGTTCGATACAGGAATTTAAATTTTACCCCGACACCCACGGATGCAAACAAACCCTCCACTGCGTACAAACCGTCTGGCTATAATTGAATCTATCACAGTTTCCAAACAGAAACATTCTAGTTTCCATCATTTTAGTAAATGTTACTGAAATACCCTGAGTGAAAATGTCACAACTGCGTTCAAAATCCGTTTCACCGCCGCAAAAACACAGTATGATTTCAAAGTTAAGCGTTCAACGACTCTGAAAAGAAGAAAAAATACGATATCTCATTTCAATATCCATTTTCGTATCAGGTGTTCTTGCTACCCGTTTACAAAAACACATATGCGATATGATTTTTAATCTAATTTCTACATCAGTCGATAAAGCTTATAAAGTGATTTCAGTTGATTATACGATATGATCAAATTTGACATCACTGAAAAACTACGTGAGTTATTGCGAACCCCAAAGTTGAAATATACGCACACCATTTCGCTGCAATACTTTGATTCATTCAAAATATTGATATAAACCTACCTCAGCTTCGCCATTTTGCAATCAAAGATTTAAGTTTAGGATTAGGCAAAGACTTATATGATTGGTTATACCAAGAGTGAATGATGTCCACCTTGCAGAAGAGTGTGCAACTGCTTGGGCGGTGCATGGTACTAAATGTACCACCACGCGTTGCATTTTTGTTCGACCCCCCTCAATCGGGGGGGGGGTTTAAATAAGAGATTAACAGTATGCTTCAGTACACCTACCAACCCCCCCTTAAACAAGGGGGTTACAATTTGCTCCTAGCATTACTACGATATAAAACTGCATATAGACCTCCCCCTAAACAAAGGGGGGGTAGGCCAACAACGCAACGCGTGCCGGGTACATTCTTTAATACACAGAATGTACCCAGTTACACACTCTTGTTATAAAGAGTGATCATCCACTCTTTGTTATACTGATTGCGTACGCATATGGAACAGGTAAGCCTTGTATTAAACCGAGCTGTGTGGCAAAAAGTGTACAAGAGCAAAACAAAGATCATTCAAAACACTCACCTCACAAGTCTGTATTGAACCATACTGCGAAATCCATGTATTCATCGGCAATTGAAACGAAGATCCAAGCAAATGAGAGTTATCTCCCTTTGTGCCACGATCTGTGTTGACAAAATATGAGCTTTGCTGGTCGGGCAGCGGTAAATTATTCCATCGTGGAAGCTCGGCGGATTCCTGCTTAGCTTCCATCTGAGCTGTTACTGTTGTACTTGACCCATTGTCCTTGGAAATGTCATTGGAATGAATGAAATTTCTGTCTGATTTATTTTGTACAGTTTCTGCTGATGTTTCGGTTATGCGTGATGTCCTTGCTGCTTCTGTTTTCGCTGGTGTCGTTGTTGTTGATTTTGTTATGCTTAATGTTGTTTCTGTTGTAGTTGCTATTTCTGTTGCCTTTACTGATTTTGCGGTTGTTGGTTGTGGTATTTTCGTCGTTATTATATCTGACATCTTAGCTGTTCCCACTGGCAATGCTGTCCACAATCGAGCGTCCTCAATTTCATCGTATCCACTATCAGATGTGCTTCTGAGCAAGTCTCCAAAATCCGGTTCCAAATCGTACGGAACGGAAATACCTTCAGTCGTGCAGCTACTTGCCCGACCCGCGGAGTCTAAGGTTTCCCGAGCTTCAAAATCACCATCACATAAGCTCAATCTATCATCACCTACATCCAAAATGTCATCAATTCTACTCCACTTACTTTCGGCCTGTCCTTTTCCCGATAGAACAAATCTTTTTTCGTTATTCGGATAAGCCAACCATCTTCTACTCCTTGAACCGCGGCCACAATAATCTGTCACCTGTGAAGTCCCGCTCGCAACCTTGCCAGCTGTAAGTACCGGTTGCATTGTACCTAATTGTGTAAGCTCATCAGGTTCAACCCTAAACCCAACGTTTTCACCAAGTCCCAAATTTGGATCGCCGCAAACAGTTACGCTAGTGGCAGGTAACTCAAAGCTACCCTCGTCGCAGAAAAGCTCAGGGTCACAACTATTGTAGCATTCAATTGGAGATTGAGATACCGACGTGTCAAAATCGTCGGTGTTAATTGTTAGAATTGGGTCCATTGTAATGGAATGGCACTGAGTAAACTGACGATGGCTCGTAGAGTTCACAGTTGTGGAATATCTCAGCTTACAGTTATTATCGATTTTCGCAATTTCTGATTTCCGCCTGCCGCCCGGAATCGGATCCAACCGTCTATAGTACGCTGGCGAATCGCACTGCGTCGAGCTACAATATTTGCAGTTTCTGCAATTACCACATTCACTCTCAGACCATAGCTTGCGGGACAGTTTATTTTCACAGACCAATGCTTCAACACTACTATCAGTAGTATTCAGGCCGGCCGCATTTTTTGACTTGGAATGTAAATTTGGACCAGAATTTCGCTTTTCACCAGAAACACCATTTCTTCCGTTACATAAATTTTTATTTTGTCCGTCTGTTCTATCAGCACAGTCTGGATACCTTGAACTGCTTGCATTGTCTCTGTTGCCAGGAGACAAACTCTCCGGAGATAATCGTGTGTTTCTTTCGTCGCTTCGTCCTGCATTACTTGTTTTAGGCGTCGGCTGTTCCTGGCGTCGGTTGCGAAACTCGTAGAACCCGTCGTACCCGTCTGACACAACAAATCCACGGCGATCAATTAAGCTAAAATCAAAGTAATAATATTAAGCTAAAAGCTGTACTAGAATCTATAATACCCCGTGTATATATGCGTACTTTCAGCATCGTTCCAGCAAATATCCGTGCATAATATTTTATTTAAGCAAACAGTACCACTACAGAACCCGCTACGATGAGGATCGTAACCGCATCTCAGTGATTAAATTCAGTGGTACGCAGCGCTGAACGATTTCATTCCCACAAAACCGTCGAGAATTTCACAATATAAATAACGGTCCAGATAAAGGAACAGCTTTGCTAAAAAATTCTCTTTATATATACTGTTAAAAGAAACAGTGGGAAATATACTATTTTTATTTCAGTAAAATTTCAACATTTAAAAAATGTGAATTCATTACGTAAATCTGCTGATTTGAGAAACCTTAGCAAAACCTACAACAATAAAATGCGCAACACAACGCGCATATGGTTACCTCGGATACTGCGTTGCACAAAGCACGCCACAATAATTTGCACAAAATCCACCTAAACTGAACGGATTCAGAATGCGCGGCTCGCGTTTTGACGAAAAAATTCCTTTAATCTGAAATAACAAAAAACATAGTCAAATGTGGAAAACCAAAAATAAGCGAACAAATTCATTATATCTGGTACGGATTCCCTAAATCGACAAATTGAAAACCTGAACTCGAAAAATCCCTTTGGTTTGAAAGTATACCTTGAAAATCGAAGACAAAAATTTGAATTAGCGCGTCAATTCTAAGCTTTAAAATATTAAATTCACAAAAAAATTTGCGAGAATTCCAAATTCTCAGTCTCCGAGTTTCTATCTCGAGCATTTTCTAAGAATCCCTCGCTTACCAACTCCCCCTAGGTTGAACCCTTGGGCATCCCCGAAAAAGCCCCCTCTCATTTGAGTGGGCTAGCGAAATGTCAAAACGTTCACTGACTGATACCATTCATAATCCCAGAAAATGAATAACTTTTGGCATTCACTACATACCTGTGCATATATATTATTAGCGTTTTACCAACTTTCAGCAGCTTTGTATAAAAAGGTTGCACTCTATTCACAACCCTTACCACATTCTCACCTTTTAGCCTGTGTTCAAATAGTCTAACAAACAGCCAATAGGAAGCAAACAGTCAATAGGAGCACACTTACTTCTTCATTTGTCGTCTGATTGGTGAATATCAGATACGTATGAAATCCAGCCAATCCCAACACAGACCAAATACTGAAGAAACATACCAGCGCGACGATGATGGTAAAACAATAATCAGGCTCAGAGTTAAGGATAACAATGACAACAATAACCAAACAAAATTTTGAAATCCAAATTCACACCCAAAATAAACGTTGGAAACATAATTCCAACAAAACTTCTGAGACTTCTATTCACACTGGCGATTTTTTGATTTTTTTAAGGTTCACAAATAAATTACGTATCATACGTCAACCAGTTGTTCGTCAAGCAAGACAAACTACGGCAACTTTTTAAAAAACTTCAACCTCGCCACAATTCTAAAACTGTACTGCTAAAAACCTTTAATGCATTCCTACGCTATCAATGAACATTGTAAACTTAAGGGTTGTGCTATACTTCGCCGGCCGTCAACACAAAAGTATAGCGCAACCGTAATACCGTCTTTCTTCCAATATTTCCAACTTAAATTTACAAGCTAAACGCGATTTGATTGGGCAAAAAAAGGATATCTTCCAGGACTTTCTTTCATACACTTCAAAAATCCGACACCTTTAGAAGCTGAAACAAAACACAACTAACAAAACTGTAACAAAATAAAAAAATGTAAAACGTGAATCAAACACAATGGTTTCAACCCAAATAAAAATTAAAATCAATACAAAAAATACACAAATTGACACCATTCAACCACAATTAACTCTATGAGAGGACCACGGCATAAGTCCTTAGATTAAAGAGTCGTTTGGTACTATTCAAATGAAACTACTTGGCAACATCCAGGAGACGACCAACTTACATCGAACAACTTACATCGAACAGTCTAACGTATGTTGAACCTTTTGCCACACAGGAAACCAGCCAAACTTGATTTTTTTCAAAAAATTCAAATTTTTGAATGTCATAATTTTGCAAGTATTTGGATTCACATTTCGATTGGACAGAAGTCATAAAAACACATAGTTTCAAGTAAAATACGAACTCTTCACCAAAACTGCGCTGATCTCGAACCCACGACGTACGGATTTTACCAGTCCCACTGTTTTAACCACTGAGCTAACACGCTAATCCAAAACAGTATTAAAAAACAACACTACTTAAACAACACTTACCCAGGATAATATGAGTAACAGTGCAAGCGAAAACATAAATGCAAAGAAACGCAACAGAAACAATGAACATGTAGAAGAAACGATAATTACGGCGGCCTACACAGTTGCCAACCCACGGGCAATGATGATCAAAACGGTCTGAAAATAAAAAAATACATTAATACATCTAAGCTACGCAGTTCCATATAGAGGCTTCCACGAAGATTTAGCTTCATATGCGATGGGACTCAAACTCATGACTTATGCACAGTAACATAAGTACACCAAGTTGACGTGAAAAGGTGGCTTTTGATGGCTTCAGCATGATGAAAAAATGAGCATAGTATTTTTAAATCAAAACTTACGTATGTGACAAAAAACAATACAAAATAAAAACGTTGGCGATATGAGAAATTTTTTTCAAAGCAAAAACTCGACCACAAAAAATAACAACTGGATAACAGAATTGGAAATCGAAATACAGCAAACCTCCTCGAAAGTTTTTTGATTGAATGGATTATTCCGGGCCTGTAAAATTTTCCTTACCCTAAATTGACGGTTCAACTAAACTTCAAAACATTATTTGCAAAATACTTACGGATGCTTAGAATATTATTACTGATTTCGTCGCAATCAATCAAAAACTCGAATTTGAACAAATTATATCAAATTGCGGAACCGGCGATGGATATCGAATTTTCACCAAATTCAACCCGAACCTGAAATATAACTCCCCACCTAAATGTACCACATGTGTAAAAAATAAACACATACACCTACCAACACAGCAATCGCAAATGCCACAGTGTGTCGACCGCGGCAACCGATAGGCTTTACACGTGAAACAATATTTCAATTTCATTGGCTGATCGTTGATCACAACTTCTTTCATTCGAGGTGGATGACGTTGTTGATCCGTTGGCAGACTGCTACTGTCTATAAATGCGTAAAATTGATTTTTAATATAAACACGGGCCCGTGGTAGCCAGAGGAACCTACTGAGTTATGTATGCCAAAAATAGAGGACAATTGAAATTTTCCAAAGTATATACATTTTACATACTGAGTCCTATTGTACGTACGTATATTAGTAGGCACCAGATCAATATGCCGGATGTAGAGTGCGTCTTATTCATGTTTCTGTGATAATTTTCTAACCTGCAAAATGTACACGTTTGAAACAATGACAAATTACAATTCCGAGCCCGATTATACTTGCAATCTGAATCGGAACGTCTGAATCGAAACTGGGTGTGAATTGGAACACTGATTGCACCCAGGGCACAGCCCCCACAAAACGTTCGTTTGAGCACCGCTTTTATTCAACGGCTACCACGGATGGGCGGTCTCGGTCAAATAAGCGAAACCGAGACAGAGACTGAGACCGAAACTTTTGGTCTGGGTCAGGGTGCAACCGGAATTACAATTTACCGGAACCGGAACCGGAATTTGAAAATTTTACCGGAACCGGAACCGGAAAATGAAAAATGCATTTCACCAAAAATTTCATTTTAATCTTATTTTTTGCTCTATTATTTGTGAAATAACCTTAGTCGAACATAGGTATTTATTTTATTTGCTGTATTTTAGATTTTCATCATCGACTGAAGTGAAATCCACCATCAATGGCTTATATTCGGAGTACAAGTGGCTGTCAAAAGAGATTCTTAAAAATTAGCAAAGTTAAGAAAACGGCCAAATTATAATACCGGAATTTTTAAATCCGGTAAAAATTTACCGGAACCGGAAGGTGGAAAATTGCCGGAACCGGAACCGGAATTCCGGTTGCACCCTGGTCTCGGTCTCGATGAATTCTTAGCCGTCACCGAAAATAAAATAATTTTTCTAACAAAAGTTTTGAATATTTTTTATCTGCTCAGAATTGCCGTTTAATTCACACAATTAAACTAATATGGAAGCCAAGCTGTATTTTTTACTTTATTTACCACTTACGAATGGTGGCACAAACTCAGCGATTGAAAACTTTCACATAACTAACTCTAATTCCAATTATCACAGACGTTGCGCCCATATGAAACTGAACCTAAGCGGATTATATGCGACCATCAATGCCAATATTAATGAAAACATTACTTTGATGATCAACCCTGCAAAACGCTCAGTCACTTTGCAAGCGTTGTGCAGCTTTATTCACTTGTTTACTTCCCCACCCCCATACCTAAGCTGAAGCGTAAACCTAAACCTAAGCCATCCATGACATAATGTAGAAGGATAATCGCTTTGAGGGAACTTGAGACTGTATTAATACAGTCATAGTGTTGAATGAAGTAAACAAGTACCCAATTTTTTATTGGCTCACCCATGTACATTGAGACTAAAATACGAGCAAAACATTGCTGCGTCCTTTCATCCACTCAAACTAGCTCAGTTAATTGTTTATAGCTTTTTCGCCTCTTTGACCGCGATTTGCAAACCACCGAGACTCAAAAAATAGAGACCGAGTTTGAAACTGCCCATCCGTGCCGCGTGCCCCTCCTAAACTTGTTTTCCCACTCCTCAGCAGGGTGAGCTGGCTATGGGCCCGTATATTCATATTGCAGTAAAGCAATAACACTCACGATACGTATGTAACATTTGACATTTTTTTATACAGTGTGCGCTTATAATTTAATGTATGTAATAGTGTTTTCAAACAAACCAAAGCGTGATAAGATTGTTTTTCATGCGAGTCGATTAAGGATTGTATATGAAAACTGGCCCCCATTAGGCTCCGGTAAAAACGTGTTAGCCCCGGAGAGCGAACCGAAGCCTAAATTAAGGAAAAATAATTCACACCAAAACGGTTTCCGTATGTGACATTATGACCACTATCCATTTTATTCCACCATAGATAAATCAATTACCTAATGCAACAAATCAATTACCTAATGCAACAAATCAATTACCTAATGCAACAAATCAATTACCCAATGCAACAAATCAATTACCTAATGCAACAAATCAATTACCTAATGCAACAAATCAATTACCTAATGCAACAAATCAATTACCTAATGCAACAAATCAATTACCTAATGCAACAAATCAATTACCTAATGCAACAAATCAATTACCTAATGCAACAAATCAATTACCTAATGCAGCAAATCAATTACCTAATGCAACAAATCAATTACCTAATGCAACAAATCAATTACCTAATGCAACAAATCAATTGCCTAATGCAACAAATCAATTACCTAATGCAACAAATCAATTACCTAATGCAACAAATCAATTACCTAATGCAACAAATCAATTACCTAATGCAACAAATCAATTACCTAATGCAACAAATCAATTACCTAATGCAACAAATCAATTTCCTAATGCAACAAATCAATTACCTAATGCAACAAATCAATTACCTAATGCAACAAATCAATTACCTAATGCAACAAATCAATTACCTAATGCAACAAATCAATTACCTAATGCAACAAATCAATTACCTAATGCAACAAACCAATTACCTAATGCAACAAATCAATTACCTAATGCAACAAATCAATTACCTAATGCAACAAATCAATTACCTAATGCAACAAATCAATTACCTAATGCAACCAAACAATTACCTAATGCAACAAATCAATTACCTACCTAATGCAGCTTGCCGTTCAATTTCAAACGCTTCCGCTGGCCCCGCTCGTGGTATAAACCCTGGATCGGTACAACTGGTTCGTAACAGACTGACCAGAACAAACAACGTTAACGCACCAGCAATGATCGGAATCGCAGGACTGAGCTCAGTAAATAGAAATTTGGCACTGAAAACAAAAAGAAAATTATAACATAAAAATAACATAAAAAACAAAACAATTCATAATTTTAACATAATTCGTTCACATAATTTCAACTTAATTCGTTCATAACCTTCATGAAAAAACATATATACATATATCCAAGGTCACTGAAGCCCCGTTTAGAGACAGACAGCTACCCGGTTTTATAATCAATATACCTTGTTTTTCGTTGTACAAATTTGTTTTCCGTTTCCGATTGCGGTATAAATTTGCTGTTCCGATTCCGATTCCGGTATAATCCAGTTCCGCTTTGCATTCTGACCGGCAGTTACTGAAACTCACTCAAACACAAAAAACAACACCATCGTCACAACGATAAGCACCAGCGTAAAATAGAACACTCCTGTTTGCCGTGCCGATACCAACTTCCCGTTACAATAAAACTTGACTCGTCCTGGAAACGTTTGCCATTTACGTTGTTTTGGCGATGATGTCCCTCGCGCAACACCATTGCCACTCCTATTCTCATGATGAAGACCTCCAGTTGTTAGCGCTCCTGTTGCGTCAACAGGAGAACTATTCAGTGTTGGTGAACCAAGAGTCGATTGTTGTTGTGGCACCGTATATCGAACTCGTTCGTTGCTCGTTTCATTTGTTGTTGTTGTTGTTGTTGCTGGTGCTGTTGTTGTTGTTGTTCCTGTTGTTCCTGCAGCAGTTACATTCGATGATGACTGACCCAAAGTATGCGTCGTTGCCATTGCGACGTTAACACCAGCAAGTGCATGCTATGCTTTATAGGCAATTAAGTATTTTATTTACATATACATAAATATTATATATTTAAACTTATTTATTACGTCGGAAAAACACTAAAATTTGAAAACTTCAATTAAAATCCGGCTTAACAACGTACTGTACCGACAAATACGAGTACATGATATACTTCGAAACACCCAATTCAATTACTGGCTTTTGGCATCGTTCTGGCAAATCACCCGAAACCATTTCGAAATAAAAAAATTACAATACAACATAACAATACAACATGACGACAACCAGCAATAAACTAAACATGCTTGACAACAATACGCGAAACAAATTGCTCAATTGCAATTGTGCAAAACGTACGTAACTAACAACAACATTTCAAACTGCACTATGTTATCACTAAATGCATCACAATAAACTGCAAACAAGACTGCACTGTAAACAAACAGCTGCAATAAACTCTAATCTTTCGTAAAGCCGAAAAAAAGTTCGTTTCATCATTATATACATCCATTCAGTGCATTTCAATATATACGCATATATAAGGGTGCAACCAAAATTCCGGTTCCGGCATTTCTCAACTTCCGCTTCCGGTAAATTGTAACTTTGGTTTGCACGCTGATATATAATATATATGTATGTATATATAATAAATTTCAATATGAAAAACAAAATGCTTAACTTAAAATACAATAAAAATAAAAATCCCATACTAAAAATGTACGAAACGTAACCAGCCCAAAGCCAGGAAGACGAAAATACAGCTAATATGCAATGACATTGTTTTCTGCGCACAACTGCGAAAAGCAAACAGTATTTTTTCGGTTTGTACGAACGTAATTCATTTTAGAACCGTACTGTCATTTATCAGGATGCAAAACCGAACTGGACTTATATCAGAATCAGAATCGAAACTAGAAATTTTCACAGCACATACCTATACTTTTTACACACCGAATTGTACGTATATATAATCAGCACGGCCTATGTTATTTTAAGGGGCGTCCAGGTTTCTGGCAGGTTTATAAAAGAGTAGGTTTAGATTCTAGATTACATTTTTTGTTTAGACTTAGACTTAGGAGCACATTTTTGTAACGCTTAGACTTAGGCTTAGGCATAGGAATACGCTTAATCTACTGTTTACGCCCCTAAAAGTAACATTAATTACATATACTACAATGTATATATACTTTACAAATGCTATTCAGTCACCTTAGTATTTTTAGAATACTTTTCTAAAATAGAACCCATCGCCAGTGTTGCTGTTCCCCCATCAAAAATGAGGGTATATTACTTTAATAATCGTCTTTTTTGTAAAATTCCTCATTGTAACACTAACTAAAGTATAAATATTTAACGATTAGCTGCAATTTGAAATTCCAAAATGAATTTAATTCAACGTATTAACATAATATATATACACACATAATACACCAAAACACAAAAAAACTCGATGTCACAAGTCCGGTTTGTGATTGATATATATGTATATATTATATTCAGGGTGCAACCGGAATTACAATTTACCGGAACCGGAATTTGAGAAAATTACCGGAATTGGAATTTGAAAAATTACCGGAATCGGAATTTGAAAAAATGACCGGAACCGGAAAATAAAAAATGCATGTCACCGAAAAATTCATTTTAATTTTCTTTTTTGCAATTTTCATGGTGAAATAACCTTAGATGGAGATAGGTATTCAGTTCAGCTGCTGTATTTTAGACTTTGGTAATTCACGGAAGCGAAATTTACCTTCGATGGTTTATTTTCGGCGATTGTCAAAATTTGCATACAATACTAATGAAATCTATCATCGTCATTTTTTTGTAAGATATCTTAATTTCTACCTACCAAATTTAAATACCGGCATTTTGAATTCCGGTAAAAATTTACCGGAACCGGAAGGTGACACAAATGCCGGAACAGGAACCTGAATTCCGGTTGCACCCTGATATACATATATGTGTGGATATTATATAAGTATTCAAACAAGATAAATAGCGGAATGGCAAAGACATTACTTAAGTACAATTTCGAGTAAAACATACTTTGCGAGCGAGTATGCCAGGGTTCCACCGGATACCAAACAATACCGACACCGGATATTCAAATGCATATTATTTCAGCAAAAATTTAAATTTTATCACGCTAATTTCGTATATTCTACTTGCTATGATGCGTTCTACTTTGTTTCTACAACAGCCTTACTTATTTATTAGCTTTTTGAAGTATATGTTTATGATTTCGAACAAAATTCGCAGCCAAATATTGCGATTTTGGTCATAAATAATAGTTTATTAATATATAGATTTCAATTTCTTGCCTGTACCGGATATCCGGTTTTACAATAATACTTACATAATCAATGGTATTTTCAGTGTTTTTGCAGTTTTCACGGTTTGTCAGGGGTTTAATTAAATAAAATTTGAATTTTTTTAACTTTGTAATCCCAAATTTCATCGACTCGACAATTCATCACCCATTATTATCCTTCGGCTTAGACTTAGGCTTAGTATTGTGCTAAGATTCATTGTTAGGCTTTAGCGCTTCATGACAGTCGTCGAATTGTCGTAGATTCCTGAGCATCACTTAGATTCCGACCCTAAACCAAAACTAATCACCAGTGCCGGAGCAACCTAGGGTTGGTGCCCCAAAATTCAGGAATGGGGCCGCTTTTCGGGATGCCACCCCAAATGGAGGCATGGGGGGCGGCTGCTTCGGCCCTGCTAATCAGACCGCTCCAATCAAAACTTCTTATTTCCTTGACAACGCTTTCACTCTTAACTTTAATTTTTCACCTGAAGGCATTACATTTAACCCAACGCCAGATTCATATACGGAATAAATAATGTCAAAATGTTTTAAGTACAGTTGCTTGATTTGATATCAACAAAAGTAACTTTTGCTAGGGCGCTTTCTATTTTCTGTATGGTTGTGCAGGTTTATCAAGTCTGTTCCACGTTCCACTGTAATGTCGATTTTTCGCCCTATATTTATCCGGAACCAGCGTGGCAGCAAAGATTCGAATTCGGTCAAATCGTGGCTTCGGTGCCACCTTGACCGAAACGGGATTTCGGACACTTCCTGCTACAAAGTATAGCATAACTCTAAATTATTCTGTTACTTATGGACGTAAACAATAATATATCGCTGTGAATTCTGTTATAAATGTCAAATATAAGCACTTCAAGAAGCCGACTTCGCGATTAAGTGTATATAACTTTTTGTTGAAATATGCATTTAAGTATCCGGTTCCGGTATTGTTTATGCAGCAATTCAAATACGTGTGTAGCAGGGTGCAACCTGAATTACAATTACCCGAACCGGAATTTGAAAAAATGAACGGAACCAGAAAATGAAAAATACATGCCACCAAAAAATTCATTTGAATTTTCTTTTTTGCAATATTATTGGTGAAATAACCCTAGCTCTGGAGATTGCTATTCACTTTACCTTCTGTATTTTAGATTTTCATAATCCACCGAAGCGCCATCTACCTTCCATTGTTTATTTTCGCAGATTGTCAAGGTTTGTATATACTTTACGATTGAAATCTACTTAATTTTTATCGTTATTTTTTTAGCAAAATTTCTTTATTTCCACCGACAAAAATTTAACACCGGAACATTCAATTCCGGTAAAACTTCACCGGAACCAGAACCTGAAGGTCAAAAATTGCCGGAACCAGAATTCCGGTTGCACCCTGGTGTGTAGTCGTATATATAATTCAGTCCAACCTGTGCATTACGCTGATATGCAATACTTTTGATAGCGTGCGGCACCATCATCCGGCCGGCCCCGTCCGTCACCAGTATGGCGCCGCCCGTCACCGTCCGACGCCGTCGGACACCATCGTTCGTGAGTAATACACTTTCGATACCGCACGGTGACGGACGGCGACGTACTACAAGTATAGTGCAACCCTAATTCTGTTACTAACCACAAAATACGTATGTTGCTATCTATTTATATATACAAGTCGGAAAATACCTCTCTCTCATAACGTTCTATTCCTACCAGACTACAAGCTATATTTAGTTCAAAACTTTTTCATTATTTTTAAATTAATTTAACACCCGCCTATAATCATATTTAAATATCCATCACCTGCTGAGATTTAAACCGATACCAATCTTAGTGTTGGCTCGCTGTTTTTTTGATAGTCTTCTCGTACACGATTTGAAATCTTAAACTGTATTTCGAAATATCCACATTGAAATGACTCAGGGTAGTCAGGAGAAGCTCAAATATGCAAAAAAATTAAATCCAGCCATTTATTCATATCCTGTTCCGGTTCCTGTTCCTGCATTCAAAGATGCAGGAACCGGAATTTTTAAGGTTTTGTGGCAAATAATTAATTTACACACGTTTTTTAAGAAGTCCCACAGTAATTGGGTGATGAAAATTATTTCAAATTCCGGTTCCTGTTTCTGTTCCGCTCGGTCTCTACCCATATGAACCCAGCAACCATGAATTTTCAACACTTTGCTGAGGGGGCAAAAACACTCACCGGGACGGCTATCGGGAAAATTACAGTCCTAACACCAAATTTGTTTTAATGTTGTCGAAAATTTTTTCGGCCACTGGGATCAAAAGTGTGCCAAATACATACATACATACATATATAATAGATATGTTATATATCAATAATATATTATATACAAATAATATATATTATATATGTAAATAATATATATTATATGTTATATATAAACAATATATATTATATACGTATAAATAATATATATTATGTATATTATATATTATGTTAACATATGTTGCACATACATCACTTTCAGCCATACGTACATCACCTTCAGCCCAAGGATATGTCGATTTCCAAAAAATAACAAGCTAACGACGAACAAAAGGTCAACACCTCCCTCTCAAAGGAACGTCTCATATATTCACCCCTGAATTTCAACGATACAAAATATTTTTCCGTGTCAGACACCAATTTGTGACATACCTTTGTTCACGGTTCTGTATTGCTTTCATCTTTTACCCTGTTTTACTACCGATTTATTGCAGCAGAGTTGTACTGTCCAACTGTAACACATCTACTCCTTTTACTGTTATTCCGTAGTCAACTCCTGACTGCGGCCGGTACGACTTCTACGCGACAGGGGTGTAAACGGAATTCCGATTCCGATTAGAATTCCGATTCAAAACGAATTCTGATTCCGATTCGGATTCCACAATCAATCGGAATCGGAATTTCCACATTTTAAATTTAGGCCTACTTGTTGTGATATGTTGTTTAAAAATTCTGCATCATTCATCTATTAAATTGTTTTCGACGAGTTAACTTATCAATAATTGATTGTAGTTTAGCTTTACAGAGCAAAAAATGATTGTCAATTTGCTCACGCGACGTTTTTGAGAATTGTTGCCAGCCAACAGACATCCTAAATCAATATTATACTTATTAATACAAATTATCCGTATAGTCACAAACGTTGTACTTCCGATTCCGATTCCGGTATCAATTTGCTGGTCCGATTCCGATATAATCGTGTTCAGCTTTGCAGCCTGACTGCGCGACCCATGACCCTTTACGGTACCTTATTATATTCCTTCTGAGATAACATCTCAACGATTCACCCACGTCTCTCTCACTCGGGACTCACTTCAAATCGAAAAATAAATACTTCCCGGCCACGCCACCGATTTCTCACAGTTTCATAGTTTCAAATTTCACGCCCGAAAACTGTCACACGTTTAGTTCAATTGAACTATTGAAACCTAAAGCGGCTTGACGCGATTCTGCCACATTTAAATTCAAAACATTCTCACGGTTTTACGTTCGCTGTTCAACTCAAATACGTTAATTTAACTCTCAAATTTACAAACGCACGGGGTAACTCACATCTGCTACAGACATCTTCACCCTCCCCCCCCGGCCAAAACATCTACTGATAACAGTAGAATTCGTTATTAGGAAAACTTTGCTTTCTACCCTAAAAATGTCTCGACCCCTTCTGGTAGCAATTCCGTGGTTGCGGACCTGTTAAGTTGCACCCAAAGACATGGCCATTCGAGATAGGAAACTCGTGAAGGGCAGGGCTGGCATTCGAATCCAAAAAAGTCTAAAAAATCAATTTTTATTTACTAATAAATAGGGATGTGCCGATTAATCGGCATGGGCATCGGTAATAACCGACACTTTTTGTGAGTATCGGCATCGGCGTCGACACTGCAAAAAAATTGTCGATACTTTGCCGATACTTTTTGCACATAACAGTCAGTTGGAATGCTATCAATTTCATTTCTGGGCGCGTATCAGTGTGTCTGGTTTGCAAAACTGTTGTCTCTCTTTCGTTTGTGTTTGAAAAAATTAATTGAAATGAAGTGTTCTTATAGAATTATAATCGTTTATGATGGTTATGGTTTTTTAAGTCTTCACATAATCATTTAATATAGTACATATCCTATCTGTTTATTACGCATGGTGTACTAACGTTGGAATCGGCATCGGCATTGTTTCGGCATCGGGAAAATTTCAAAACAAAACTCGGCATCGGTATCGCCATGGGCAAAAATTTTGTTATCGGGACATCCCTGCTAATAAACAGTTGACTACCCACGAGACCCTAACAACCTTAAAATCAAATATCTGCTATGCATTTCACGGTTCAAAACAAAAAGAACCTAATTTCAGTACCCATATTCTCAAATGCATATAGCACCTATTACCAGTTAGTAATAGGTTTTCAAACTAACGAACTGGTGCAATTACAGATATAAAAAATTTGTACAATAGCAGACAAAGTCGAAAGCAATAAATGTGCTGAATTTCAAACCTCACTATTCCCAGCTTCGAAAGTTACACGACCTATCACCAACTGGTAATAGGTGCTACACACATTTGAGAATACGAGCTTAGATTGCAACCTATCACTAAGACCAGTCAATTAACCGAGTATAGTTTTGCAAAAATAGTAATGAACCAAACGATTAACAAGCCGTCATATAAAAATGTAAGTTTACTAAATCATAATCAACAAAATACATACCTACCCCTAAACCGAATATCCGGCTGAGCCTAGCAGTGGCGGATCCAGGATCTCAAAATGGGGGGCCCAAAATTTTCCAGGTAATAAACTTCTTTTTGACCCATACTGTAGTGTCCCAAATGAGAGGGGAGGAAATAAAACGGAGCTTATTATAAGCTGCTTATACTATTGTGTATAAAACAAAGAAATAAACAGCGTAGAACAGCAATTGACACTCTATATAATTTTTGTCGATATGCTGTTGGGGTGGGGCACGGCCGGGGTGGCCCCCCATGGATCCGCCATTGGAGCCTAGGCTAAGCACATCCGGTTTATATAAAAATCTTTACAGGGTAATAGCTTACTCACTATAATAAGTATATATAATAACAACAACCTGTTACCTGTATGGTCAAAATAATGCATTCACCACACTTACATATCTGTTTCCTGTATAGCATTATTCTTCTACAACGAATACAACAAAGTAAGTTTCGTCGAACGATCGGCCAAACTTAAGCATCTGATAACGAACATGAGGATGACAGTTAACCAGAATCACTGGCTCACTGAAAAGTTAATCATCTTAAAAGACTCTACGTAAACACCCCAAAAGAATCATTTTTTGAATCTACAATTCTTCGCCCGACCATCTGTCGCCCAACGGTGTCCTAAATCCTATGAACAAATCTAAGTATAATCCTAAGTCTAAGCTTAAGCTTAAGCATAATGATGCGCGACGAATTTTCGAGTCGATGAAATTTCAGATTACAAGTTGTCACACGCTGAATTGTGATACCTGATTTTTAGGCACGAAATTGCATATGTAATGTTACGTCCGAAAACTGAGCGTAAAGCATGATAATTTTTGCCTCAGGTGGCATCCTGGGACATCCCAAACGAAACAACAACTGGAATGTAAACTGCGTTTGATTGGGATTGTATAGGTCAAACAGCTACGTACAGCGGAATGTAAACAGTTTGTCCTTGGTTGTTCAGGCTTTACGTACTATGTTCGAGAAAACTAACTTGCGCAATAATTATTAGCTTTACCATATTTGCAAAGTATAAATTAAACAAAGTTTATAGTATTCATAAACCATACGAACGAAACTGTGTGTACCGTAATGTTTAATCCAATGCAACGTTATGTGGGCGATGTTGTTTTTTTTCTATACAGATCGAAACAAAATAATACGTATTAAACCAAAGTGGTTACTCAGAGCCATAATATAACGGGCTATGGGCTTTAGGCTCCCAACCAACGTTTTTCTATTTATAGAGGCGTAGTCAAAATTTCTGTTGATTTGATGGCAAAGGTACGGAATATCGACCCCCATAGGATTTCATTAAAAACCACCCTATCCGACATAGTTTTATCCGCTGAGTTCAAAAATGTCATCCGCATCTCTGCACGACGTCCGGTTCTTTAGTTATGGCAACCGGAATTTCCTCCTATTTAATACACACACTACACAATACTGAACGCACTTAACTGTACATATGTATATGTACAGCACATAGCTGTAGTATATCTACAGAAAATCAAGTTTGTTTAGTGGTTAGCTATTGGCTTGATCGATTAAACGTTTGGTTTTCCGAACCTTTAGCACCTGTTGGGTCAAGGGATCGATTCCATCCTGAGAATAAGTTTTTCTCAATTTTTTTCTTTATTTTAAGATTTATCGCCTTATATTGCAATAAAAAGATAAAATATCAATTTCAAACTCCAAGATATCATTACGCGTAGCGCGCTAAGCACAATAACATATTTCGCCAGGGTCCATTTCCCCTTTGTCCAAATCGTTCCCTCCACATAAATTCATCACAAAGATTAAATATCATTTCTCTGCAACCGGCGTATCGCGTTAATCTTTTCATGCGGCTCCAGTAGCTTTCAACTGCATTTGTGCACGTTCCTGTTGTGGGATCGACAAAATTGCGTGAGTGGTTAACTGTTTGGTGAATATACGGCGGGTTGACACCGGGAAGATTACCAAGTCCTCTGTATGCGGCCCACTCATCTGTCCAAATAGTTGTGCCTGGTAACACTAAGTTTTGAACAATAGGAATAAGTGTCTGTGTGTCCCTACGGTCCACAAGATGAATGAAACCGCGACACTGGGTTGTGTCATAAATGCCTAGGACCCACTGACATGGCACTAGTCTTCCACGTTGGTATTTTCTACGAGCCACAACACTCTCGTCTACTTGCACGATAACACCCGGACCGCCAAATCGAAAAAGATCAGGCGAATTCAGTAGCTCCGTACTGCAAAGTTCCCTGAATCTGTTGTACCACTGAATGAGCGTAGCTTTTCGAAATCCGGACAAACTAGACGCATTGCACACAGGAGTTTTATGCGACAAGTAGAATAAAATAAGTAGCAAATTGTCTAAGCTAAGGTTCGAATTTTCAAACACAGATGCTGAACGTACAGAAGCTCGCGAGCGACACCGTGGACAACGCCAGACGTAACCATCATTAAACTAGAAAAAATGCTCAGCACTTGAGCAAAAAGGGATATGTTTCATATTCCTATTAAAAGTATGGTAAACTAGATCAGCACATTCGCTTGATGTAACCTGGAAAAGTATTAAGAAACAATATTTGCCAAAATCATGTTAATTATTAATTTTTCTGAAACATATTGCGGACAGCAAATCTATTTCTAACATTGAAGTTTTTGACAGGACTTGTTAGCAATTTTCAGAAATTCCTTAGGGTCGCAGAGACATGGCTGAGGTATACCGCTCTTTGATTTTGCAAGTTAATCGATGGTGCCAGAATACGGTGCGATTTGTGAGCTTCAATAGTCGTGACTATGCAGTGAAACAGATAAATAACTCGGGTGGGAAATGCGCATTTATATAATTTGTCACTAAGGTAAAAAATCGAGTAAACTCAAAGGTCACTTATAAGTGGAGCCTTTTTAAAGCATCAATTGCGATTCGTTTTGTGACGTCTGTTCAAGAAAGTATCTAACAAAATTGGTCATCAAAACTCTAACGGCCATTATGTCGCCACACAATGCTCTTATGAAATTCAATTAACTATGGTAATACAAAGCCATAGGTAAATTTAATACGTTTTGTAGAAAACTTCAATATATATTCATGGATTCCAAGCTACATCTGTCTACATTTCAGAAATAATTTCGCTTTGCATTCAAGAAAAGCATCTGTTTCTTACAAAAATATTACAGAAATTTTGCTGTCCGCAATATGTTTCAGAAAAATTAATAATTAACATGATTTTGGCAGCTATTGTTTCTTAATACTTTTCCAGGTTACATCAAGCGAATGTGCTGATCTAGTTTACCATACTTTTAATAGGAATATGAAACATATCCCTTTTTGCTCAAGTGCTGAGCATTTTTTCTAGTTTCAACCGCTTTACCAAGCTGCTGCATTAATCCATTGGGGTGACATCGTCCGTTGCGGTGAAGCTAACCGTTTGTGTGAAACCAACCCTTGGGCTGAAACCGACCGTTGAGGTGAAACCAGCCGTTAGGGTGAAACTAACCTCTGGGGCAAAATTAACCGCTGGGGTGAAATTAACCGCTGGGGTGAAACGAGCCCCTGGGGTGAAACGAACCGTTGGGCAAAACCAACCGTTAGGGTGAAACCAACCGTTGGGGTGAAACCAACCGTTGGGGTGAAACCAACCGTTGGGGTAAAACCAACCGTTGGGGTGGAACCGACTGTTGGGGCGAAACCGCCCGTTGGGTGAAGCCAACCGTTGGGGTGAAGCCAACCGTTGGGGTGAAACCAACCGTTGAGCTGAAACTAACCGTTGGGGTGAAACCAACCGTTAGGGCAAAACCAACCGTTGGAGTGAAACCAACCGTTGGGGTGAAACAAACCGTTGGGGTGAAACCAACCGTTGGGGTGAAACCAACAGTACACTCTATAAAGTGGTGAAAGTTATAATCGAAAAATTACATAGCTAGCGTGTAAAAAGTGTTGAACCAAAATGAAAAATTTCGTGCACTTTCTGTAAGGAGTTTTCTGACCGTAACTATTGAAGACCACACTGGTTTGCGAAATCCTTTGGCACAAATATTCCCTACGTATCAGGATACCAGTGTACAAAATTTAAACGATACAGGTCTGATATTACTTGAGCACCAACATGCGAACTAAACTGAAAATACGCGCTTGAGAAGCGCGAATCATATATATGAACACTATCGTGTTCATATGATTCCTAAAATATAGAGGTTTCAGGCATCAACCCTCGTAGGGAAGTTTCGCATTTTGTATTTTATCGTTTGGGCTACTCATGTAACGAATGTCACCTCTGATAGCAACCGTGAATCGCGACAAAACAGTAATTAAATAACATTGCGAGCGGAGCGAGCAAGATCCCGTACGAACTTCTAACAGTAGACAACATTATATACCGCCAAAATTGTAACTCTAAACCCAAATTGCGCAAAAAACCAAATTTACTTCAGATTCTCCGATTCTTGAGCGAACCCGACAGCAAGTGCGTTGCTTTAGCACGTCAATTTCGGCAAGCATCTCGATAACAGACCTTGTGTCACGTAAAATCAAATACAAATCGTCCATGGTTTCGCTTCGGAAAACCTCGGGATAGCGCGGGAAAAAAGCCATTCTTAGCTAAGTGAACAGAAATAGTGCCAAATCTACCATGGTCCTGATCACCATTGAAAACAATTGAAAAGCTATTGTTCTTTTCATTGGAAACGTCAAAGAAATCATGAAACATATACTTCATTTTTTTAATTGGAATCGTTTGAAATTGATATTTTATCTTTTTATTGCAATATAAGGCGATAAATCTTAAAATAAAGAAAAAATTGAGAAAAACTTATTCTCAGGATGGAATCGATCCCTTGACCCAACAGGTGCTAAAGGTTCGGAAAACCAAACGTTTAACCGATCAAGCCAATAGCTAACCACTAAACAAACTTGATTTTCTGTAGATATACTACAGCTATGTGCTGTACATATACATATGTACAGTTAAGTGCGTTCAGTATTGTGTATTGTGTGTATTAAATAGGCGGAAATTCCGGTTGCCATAACTAAAGAACCGGACGTCGTGCAGAGATGCGGATGACATTTTTGAACTCAGCGGATAAAACTATGTCGGATAGGGTGGTTTTTAATGAAATCATAGGGGGGTCGATATTCCGTACCTTCGCCGATTTGATTAGCCAATCAAATTGTCCCTCTGTAATCCTACACCCTATATGTGCCGTAGCCCAAGCCGTAATTAAACCCAATTCCGAATTGGGCTATTCCAGCGCGGAATTACGAGTTGGGCTAGCCCATGGCGTAATTCTTTCTCTGCTACAAGTGCACTCTTTGCGATTGGTTACTAGCTTAATTCCATACTTAACAACGATTAGTTGATGCGAATGCACTTTTCTAATTGGCTAAGTAATCGTTAAGTACCTGTTCGCTACCAAGCAGTTTGTTTTGCTCAGGTAATTAGCCGCTATCAAATAACCAATCATAAAACTCACAGCTTTATTAGATATGATTCCGCCTTGGGTTACGTGCTATGGACTAGCAAAATTCGCAATTGAGCTGAATTACGACTTGGGCTACAACCCGGTTCAGTTTATAGTTTGCACATATGGCGCAGCCAAATCATTATTGTGCAACACAGTTTTCTCGAATGTATGCAAACCTGAACACCCAATCAAAATCAGTTTGCATTCCAGTAGTTGTTTGTGCTGCCCCAAACAGCAATTGTAGTTTGGGACGTCCCAGTCGCCAACGGGTGCAAATACCTGTTTGGGGCACGAAATATATACTTTCGATACTGAAATACTATTTTCGTAGTACTAAAACGCCAACACACATTCAACCTGTTCAAGTTTATCCTATAAATGGAGTAAAAGCATATTAGTAACTTTTCATTGAAATATACCAAACATCGTATTTAACAACAATAACAACAACAACAACAACATACACATATTACTAAAATGGTTGCCAAGGAAACATTTCCATCACAGCTAATAGCCTTCACAAACATTTCTTTAATGCTTTAAACGAGCCCATAGTCAAAGGAGACGGTCCATCATGGCCTCAGTCTCTTTTATAAACCTTAGCTTCCCACCATAGCAAAATTTCAATCTCGCTTGTAAGTCATCAATAATCATTGTACGCTTCTCGTGTAAAATTTTATAAGCTTTTCCACCACTGGTTTAGCTGGGTACAGCCCAACGTAAAAAAACCGCGACAACTCAACCAAACAACGTAACGCGGTACCTAAAAACAGGTATACGTACGTATGTTTGGCAAACTGCCAAAAAAATACTTCTATACCAGGATTCAACCGGAATTCCTGTAACACTTCAATTTGCCGTTCGTGTTCCATGCCATTCAAAGATGCAGGAACCAGAATGCTTACGGTTTTGTGTCAAATTATTAATAATCATTTATTAAATACTGGAAACTTTGTCTTTGAAAAATTATTTCGAAAAGAGTGTTTTTGCAATTGATCAATTTTGTTCAGTAAACTGTTTTATGGTGTGTTTTCGCCAAATTTGATTACGCGTGATGGCAACTTTGTCCGACGGGAAACTATACAAGTAAAACACCAAATATACGGATTTTCACCTTGGACGGGTCTTGTCAACCAAAACTTATTACAGTTACGTTTACGTTTTGAAAAATTTTGACCCGAATCGAGCATAAAACTTGACACAACGTTAAAATTGATTCACAACCACAAAGGATTGCAACAGTTTTGCGATGTGTAAAACTACAAAGAAAAGCTCGCGAGCGAAACGACAACGAAACGCCAGGCATAATTTTAGTATTAAATCCGTTTGAAACAATCGCAAAACGTTTCTTAGTTTATAGACTGACAGCAGGGCGCAAAGCGGAACTGGATTAAACCGGTAATCGGAATCGCAACAGCAAATTTATACCGGATTCGAAATCGGAACTGCAACGTTTGTGACTATGCGGATAATTTGTATTAACATGTATAATGTTGATTTAGAGTGTCTCTGTTGGCTGACAACAATTCTCGAAAACGTCGCATGAACAAATTGGCAATCATTATTTGGCTCTATAAAACTAAACTACAATCAATTATTGATAAGTTAAGTTATCGAAAACAATTTAATAGATGAATGTTGCAGAATTTTTAAACAACATATCACAACAAGTAGGCCTAAATTTAAAATGTGGAAATTCCGATTCCGATTGATTGTGCAATCGGAATCGGAACTCGATTTGAATCGGGATTCTAATCAGAATTGGAATTCCGATTGCACCCTCACTGACGGACTCATGTCTCCCCCCCCAGACAGCCATCCGAACGCGCACCTGACAGCCATTATTGTAGTAGCTTAATGCATAAAAACTAACTTAACGCAGCAAAAAACTTTACATCGGTTTCAAAATATAAATTTAAAAATTTCAGCTGAAGAAACCCGTCATGCCAAACGAGTTATGGAACACATAATGACAGGATACAATAAACTGATCCGCCCGGTACGAAACAATACGGACGTTCTGACGGTTAAATTCAAACTTAAACTGTCACAGTTGATCGATGTGGTAAGTGCGCTGCGCATTTTAAACCGGATGTTACGAACGAATATCCGGTTCCGGCAAAAATCAATTTCCGGCTTCGGTATTATAAATCGACCCCCCTAGGAATTTAATGAAAAATAACTTATTTTATAACTCTCTCCGTACTATAGGCAACGGTACCACCGATGCGCTGAGTTCAGCGGTACCCTTTTAGGTCTACAATGCTCGTAGTGTAAAAGCTACGGCCCTTTGAATATTAGGCCATTTACTGTATAAACATCGACTGCTAGCTACCAAATTTGTACCACGAATAAACATGGCAAAGCTTATATTTTACGAATATGCGCAGATATCATTGAAGCATTGATCAAACAGACCTGAAAATGGTACCGTTGAACTCCGCTCGTCGAGATCTACAAGATAGAACCCTTTTCATTCAAGGGTCCACCAATTTTACTAAATCTTACCTGCTTCGATATATCGCTATCAATCAAACCTGCGTTGTTTAATTTTTACAAAAAACCCCAGCACTAGTTTCTCACAGTCTTGACACCAATAAGAACATTAAGCATTTGCATTGTGGTATACTTTCGAACAATTCCTTAGCAACGTTTCGTGTCCATGCAATACGGCCCCAAACGAAAATTCAAACTTTCTCATTGAGGGTGACCATTTTTCTCATCTCGACCCATGTAAGCACGGCCAGAGCCAACGCGGATGGGAGGTCTCAGTTAAAAACCGGGACCTGACTACCGAGACCGACCATGAAAAGTGTCTCGGTCAATTTTTGGTCATCACCGAAAAAATTTAAAATTTCGAAACATTTTTTCTAATGCTTTTTTCGTAATTTTTTTAGGTTTTTCTTAGTTCTTTGTGTTTTTCATTGCCTTTTTGTGTATTTTCCGGATATCTGATCGTAATTATTGCGTAACTATGACATTTCATAATTTCAAAGAGAAATTTTATTCATCAGCCATCACTTACTTCAACAGTACAGTCAGACACACTTGCTGAATACTTGACTTCTGGTCTCGGTTCCAAACCACCGAGACACAAAAAAAGCGAGACCGAGACCTGCCAAATACGGAGACTTGCCGAGACCGAGACTCCCATCCCTGATGGCCAATTTACATAACTGATTTTTCTTACATTTTAGCACGAAAAGAATCAAATCATGACAACGAACGTTTGGCTGAAACAAGTACGTCCACAATACATTTAGCATGGTATTGGCTGAGTTGCGGAAACCCAACTTAAGTACGGCTTTTGATATTAACCGTTGTTATCAAAATTGTGGCCCATGTATAGAACAGGGCCAGATCATTTTCCGGAGTGGCTACAAGAGAGTCAGTTTAAGCTTTAGACTAATTTTTTTGCTTAGGCTTAGGCTAAGGCTTCGGAAGACGCTCATCCATACGCTTAGGCTTAGGCTTAAGCTTCGGAATATGCTTAAACTACTGTTCCGACCCTGTTCTATACATGGGGCAAAATTATAATCGTTTATGGTGGTTAAGGTTTAAGTCTTCGCATAATGATGTAATGTAGCATCCTATCTGTTCTTTAAGCATGATGTACTAAAGTTATACAACGTATCATTTTATTTCTAGGAATGGGTCGACTATAAACTCCAATGGGACCCAAATGAATACGGCAGTGTCAAAATGCTTCATATCCCGGCGAACATGATCTGGCTACCCGATATCGTGCTGTATAATAAGTAAGGCCTCTCTAACCTTACTACCCAGCAATTTACCTACGCCTCAAATGATGGCTGAAAGTCAGGGTGCAACCGGAATTCCAGTTACGGTTTCGACATTTTTTCACCTTCCATTTCCGGTAAATATTTACTGAACTAAAAATTCCGGTATTAAATCGTAAATATTGCAAAAAAGTAAATTAAAATGAATTTTTCGGTGGCACGCATTCTTCATTTTCCGGTTGTAGTTCCGGTTCTGTTTCGGGTAATTTTTTTCAAATCCCAGTTCCGGTAAACTGTAATTCTGGTTACACCCTGCTGAAAATATACAAGAGCCTGAGTACCACAGCATTTTCCAGACATTTCAAATGCTCAAATTCCCAAATATTAATTTTCCAAAAAAACAATTTTTCAATAAACCCTCAGTTTAAAATTTCAAACCGATTACGGTTGCACCGATCCGGCTTTTATACAACTCGCCTACATTTCGGCTTAGGCTTAGAAAAACGGTTAGCTTGCGCTTACGCCATTGCCTAAGCCTTAACCTTAAATACGGACGAAATATACAAGCGCCTACCGGTCACTGACGCTAAGCACGCAAGTACAAACACAACAAACCAATAAACAATAGCAACCGCTTAAGCTCAATAGCGGACAAAATCTTTCCTACACACATAAACACTGTACTAACAAAATAGCTTGAGGCGTAGACGTCAGGTTAGAGTTAGGATAACGCCTAGGTTTAGCCAAAGCCTAACTTTAGGTTTAGCCAAAGCCTAACTTTAGGTTTAGCCAAAGCCTAACTTTAGGTTTAGCCAAAGCCTAACTTTAGGTTTAGCCAAAGCCTAACTTTAGGATTAGCCAAAGCCTAGCTTTAGGATTAGCCAAAGCCTAACTTTAGGTTTAGCCAAAGCCTAACCTTAGGATTAGCCAAAGCCTAACTTTAGGTTTAGCCAAAGCCTAACTTTAGGTTTAGCCAAAGCCTAACTTTAGGTTTAGCCAAAGCCTAACTTTAGGTTTAGCCAAAGCCTCACCTTAGGATTAGCCAAAGCCTAACTTTAGGTTTAGCCAAAGCCTGACCTTAGGATTAGCCAAAGCCTAACCTTACGTTTAGCCAAAGTGTAACCTTAGGTTTAGCCAAAGCCTAACCTTAGGATTAGCCAAAGCCTAACCTTACGTTTAGCCTAAGCCCAACCTAACGTTTAGCCTAAACCTAATCGTAGGCTTAGGCCAAACCTAAACTTAAACCGCATGGCTTTGTAAAAAAATCGACCGTATGTGGAGCGCTGTGGAAGGGAACTTAAGCGTTCCATCAAATTAACACTTTAGTGGCGTAAAGTAAACAACTACCGTGTGCATATTGGACGAATTTGTACACCAGTATCCTGCTTGACAGCGGTGGACCATGAATTTTCCGGTTGCAAAGGATTTTTGTGTTCTGCTACTTTACAATTATACAGTGCTGCATATATATATTACCATCATAGCTCAACAAAAAGTTACCTGGTGTACGCAAGTTATTGTGCCCAATGTCGACTGATTTCAGCGCAGACGGCAAATACTCCGTATCGATTATGACCAAAGCGTTGCTATTCTACAACGGAACGGTCGTTTGGGAACCGCCGGCAATCTACAAATCCATGTGCGAAATTCATGTTCGTTGGTTTCCGTTTGACGAACAATTTTGTTCAATGAAATTTGGTACGAAATCACTGTTTGACCAAGCCGGGGTATCAGTTCTCCAAACACCAGTCCAGATCCGCTGAAGCACTGCCGAAAACGGACGAGCCAGACACAAAACGTGGACTCAGAACCTAAACACAAGAAAACCGGAAATTTTGCCGGAACCTGAAACTATACAAAACGGAACCGGGAATAATAAACTGAGTCCGTTGGCGATTTAGATTGATTTTGAGGTTGAAATAAGTGTCACATGAACCGAACTTGAAACAGGCTCAACTGTTTTGAAACCCTGGATAAAATTGTTGTTGCAACGACCACATGGTGTATTGGTAGCATGCTTGACTCGAGTATAAGAGGTCCGAGGTTCGATTCATGGCGTGGTCGTTAACTTTGGGCAAAACTTCGAACAGGGTTCGTGCAAACGTATAGTTCCGACACATGACATAAACAATATTCGACTCTCAACGCTGAGTCTGTTAAGGATCAGACTGAATTTAACGTTGACATATATTTGTTTTACATGAGCCAACCATGAAAAGCGACAACTGTGAATCATTTTGAAACCCTAAATACCAAAAAACCCGTTAAATTCCGGTATAGATAAATATAATGAATACCGGAGTCGTAAGTGAAAAAAATCCGATTTCCCATCCGGAACCACAATTCTGGTTGTACCCTGCTTGTCCCAACGCCACTTGATTCCATCTCCAAATTTACTTCCCGGTTTGCGTAACCTTTCAACCGTTGGCCCATGTTAGTTTTAGGGCCGTTCCGGTTTCTGGCGGGTCTGTGCAACATTAGACTTATATTCTAGACTCCATTTTTTGCATCGGCTTAGTCCCTTAGGCATACGCTTAATCTACCGGTGCGTCGGTAAAAGTATCATCGGCCCAACGGTTCATTTCAGGCTCATGGACGTACGACGGCTACGAAGTCGATCTTGTCCACTACGACACCAACCAAGTGGACGTCTCTGTCAACTCGGACGGTGTCACCACGTGGGTCGTCAAAAACGGCATCGACATGTCTGATTTCTATCCGTCCGTTGAATGGGACATCATGGAAACGCCTGCGAAACGTCATCGTGAAAAATTCGACTGTTGCCCTGCCCCGTACATCGATATTACTTATACGATAAACTTGCGCCGCAAAACCCTATTCTATACAATCAACTTAATCATTCCATGTATCGCAATTTCATTTTTAACCGTCCTCGTATTTTACTTACCGTCAGATTCGGGCGAAAAAGTTGCTTTGTGTATTTCAATTTTGATTTCGTTGACGCTGTTTTTCTTACTTCTCGTTGAAATTATTCCAAGTACAAGTTTGGTCATTCCGCTCATCGCCAAATATCTTCTGTTTACGATGGTACGTTTTGATTCGATACAAATATTACTGGTCCGGCCGGATAATTTGTGCACAAATTCAATTCGTGTTCGTGTTCTTACATTCAAAGATGCAGGAACTCAAATTTTTACGTTTTACGACAAATTAATCATATTCTTTTACTTTTTTGCCGGATATCCGGTCGTATCCTGCTCATAGCATATTGTGTGTCCTGGCGATAACTGCTACCCACAGCTGAGAATACAAAGCTCCTATAGTATTCACAAGTTTTCCAATTTCAGGTAATGGTCACGCTATCAATTGCAGTAACTGTGGTCACACTGAACGTCCACTATCGGTCCGCGGATACCCATACAATGCCAGACTGGGTCAGAACCATATTCTTAGTTTACCTGCCACAAATCCTTGCAATGAGACGTCCAAACAGCGGAGAGTCAGAAGTGATTGATGTCGATAATTCAAAGGTTACAAATGCTGCAATTAAAAATAAATTCCCGGATGCGGATTTGTCTGCCGGCTAAACCCGGATCCGGAAACGGATTTGGGTGTTTGCCGGTCAGATCCGGATGCGCATGCAAAATATTTTCATAATAAAACCGCGGATTAAAGAATTTCTCAAACTCGAAAGCCGGACGCGCCGCATCCGCAAATTTACGCCCAAAAGCTCGGAATAACGCAATTTCCGGAGATCCGGATGTAAACTTTTAAAAGTTATCATAAACAATGAGTTGGAATTTATGATTAGACGAACGTTACATTTTTGAGTTTAGAAATTTGACAATTTTTAAAACGAACATTGAAACCAAAGTTCAAAAAAATTTTCGGACTCATTTTCAACCCATATTTTCCAACTGTTTCGCTATGAAAACTCAGTGTGAACTTTCACTAAACAATTTGCATCAACAAAATTATCAGCACGACAGGGTTAAAAGTTGCTCAATTGCTCATAAACAAACAGGAAACTCATCGGCAATACGTTTCAACGGTCATTCGACTTAAATCTAGAAATCTGCCGATTAATCGGCATCGGTAATAATCGGCAGTTTTCGTGAGTATCGGCATCGGCACTGCAAAAAAATTGCCGATTCTTTGCCGATACTTTTTGCACATAACAGTCAGTTTGAATGTTATCACTTTCATTTGTGGGCGCATATCACTGTGACCAGTCAGCAAAACTGATATCTTTCTTGCGTTTGTGTTTGAAAACATTAATTGAAATGAACTGTTCGTCTAAAAGTATAATCGTTTACGATGGTTAGGGTTTAACTCTTCATATAATGATGCAATGCAGTATCCTATCTGTTATTAAGCATGGTGTAGTAAAGTTGGAATCGGCATCGACAAAAATTCAAAATATGAATCGGCATTGGCAAAAATTTTGGTATCGGCACATCCCTACTTAAATTCAAATATTTTAATGATTCTAGGTACGGCCTACAACACGAAGTAAAAACGTTTTCAGCTTCAGCGCAGTTGTAATACTTAAAATATGAAAATATATCGCAACAATTCGTCGTACGACAACTGGTCGATAGGTAACTTGGCATCCAAAATTTCATCGACTCGACAATTCGTCGTCGATCATTAGACTCAGACTTAGGCTTAGGCTTAGGACTATGAGTTATTCATAGACTTTAAGATAACTTTCAGATGAACGCTAAAAGCCGGCGTCGAAGTACAATGCTTCCTTTGGATCCGTTCCATCACTGCGCTCCCGATACAGACGAGTCAAACCAATCAACTGAAATGTTGGTCGATAGCGACAAGGATGCAATAATTGGCAACAAATGCAACAACACCAACAACAGCAACGATAAAAACAATAATAATGATCATAAAAACAACAATAACAACAACAGCGACGATGACAAAAACAACAACAATAATAATAACAAAAACAAAAACAACAAACATATAAAAGGTACGTAACGTAACCATGAGCATATACGATACATACGTACGGACCCAGGGTTAAGGGTTGCTTTTTTATTACTGCTTTCTAGTCCCACAGAAAAATGTTCCGCCCCTAATCCTTACATGGGGCAAAAACTTCAACAATTTAAATACCATTCGACGTAACAGTTGCAACGCTCAGATAAATCATGTTACTATCAATCCACTGGCTTACGAATTGTGTTCAAATAACTGATTTGGCGAGCGCCAAATAACTTTTTCGACCAGATCTTGCGAGTAAAATTTTCTGATTGTAAGAAAATTACTATCGGTCGATTCAGCGCCGCAAGCCGCGTCTAACGAAATGTAATTATTCAATAATTCACCAGTGTTCGTAAGTTTAGGGGGTGCGCGCTCTGCAATATGGCAAAGGGATGTTTTAAAATCACGTAGGATGTTCCAACATAAAAATCAATCATTTTGGAATGTCCGGAGCGGGAAGGGGGTGAATATTTTAAAATTTAAAATAATCGGGACAGTCAAAAACGGCCGGGGGGAATATAAGGAGGCAGTATAAAATCAGACACACCGGTGCCGGAACCAGATTCAGGACCCTGGTCAACTCTACCAAAAACCTAAAGAATTGGCGTAGCTTTCCGATTGACACTTTGTCGTCAAAGATTTCCTGTATGGGTACGAACATTCGCCTGGGCCGAAGTTTTTCAAGATATAACAGTTCTATAAAAATATCCCCCAAAAGTATTGTTTACCCACAGAAATTATACTTTGCTCAGTAAAACGCCCACGTACTGCGAACGAAAAAGTGATCCTTCAGTGTCCCTACCAGACATTACGTACATATCACATCAAGGTCCGGCTCCGTTTACGGTATCTCGTAATTCTCGGTTGCACCCTGGTACGTATATACACATATAAATATATTACAAATTTTGACTCTACGTTGATTTCATTCCAGGCAAACGTACCTCAACCCCGGCATCCACCAAAGAACGCCACAGTCATTCGAACATCGGATTCATTCGGCGTTTGAGCCGAAGTTTTGGCCCGTCAGCATACAACCCTACCGAAGCTGCAACCCGAAACAGTCTAGACGGCAGATCCACTGACCTCACTACACTGTACACGGATACACAATCGTTAGACTCGATATCTGAACGGGTGTCAATCGATCAGACAACTGGCATCCTTAATTCCCGAAAAAACTCAAACTCTCGAAAAGTTTCCAACTCCCGCAAAATTTCAAATCACAGAAAAATATCAACCGGAACCGGAACTTGGGGCGGTGGAACAACATCTGACTGTAAATCGTACGAAATCCGACTTGCTGCGTATGCGAACGCCGCTGTCAATAGCGCAACGTTTATTGCAGATCATTTGCGACGCAAAGACGCCGATGATGAGGTAGTTTCTACAAAAATATGGCGAATATTACTACTTTAATGGGCGTAACAGTAGATTAAGCGTATTCCTAAGCCTAAACGCCTAAGCCTTGCAAAAGTGTGGTCCTAAAACTAAGCCTAAGCATAAGCAAAAAAATGTAATCTATAATCTAAATCTACTCTTTTGTTAACCGGCCAAAATAAAGAACAGAAGCGTAACAGTATTATAAACATATTCCGAAGCCTAAGCCTGAGCAGTAAGACTGAGCATATTCCTAAGCCTAAACCTAAGCATAAGCGTAAGAATGAGCATACTCATAAGCCTAAGCCTGACCGTAAAAATGAGCATATTCCTAAGCCTAAGTCTAAGCCAAGCAAAAAAATGTCTAAACCTTAAGCTTACTCTTTTCCAGTCCACGGAGAAACGTTCCGCCCTGGTCTTTAGATAGGCCGGTTATGCTAATTGATTGTTGTAAACAAACCAACTCTAACTAAATACTTTTTCCAGGTAACTGAAGATTGGCGATACGTTGCATTGGTTCTCGACAGATTATTCCTGTGGATTTTTTCGATAATGTGCTTGCTTGGGACGTGTGGGATTATCCTACAAGCTCCAGTTATATTCGATACACGTACACCAATCGTTACTTAAAAACTACAGCACTCACACGTTTAACAGTATGTACTCAACCAAAAAAAGCCCAAATTCTCGTTACTAAAGACGACTCCGGTTGATGTTTTGTCCCACGTTAACTCGACCTAAAACAGGGTGTAACCAGATTTTCGGTTCCGGTAAACATTGACATCTGTTTCCGTTTTATACCAGAAATTCCGTTATTTTTATGCTCATAATTAGTCTAGTAAATGACATATACAAAGCATTCAATCTTTCATCGTAGATGTGCTGTAATTGTTCGAGTTGAAATAAAAACTATAAAATTCGTCCAAAATCGTAAACAATTTGTGAGACTCCGCTGTTGTTCTGTTTAAAATATTTAAAAGCCCACAATTGCATGCTTCAAGTTCATTAGCGCAAAAATATACCAGTTTCAAAATTTTGTGTATCACACATCACAAACGTCAGTTAGCCAAAGTTTTACATTTCCTATATTCGTAGCAGCATACTGAAGTAATCAAAGGTATCACTAAGATAACGAATAGTTTGTTATAAAAGTAGAAACATATTCCTAAACCTAAGCGGAACAACAGGCTTATACTTAAGCCTCAGTCTAAGCAAAAACAATAATCTAAAGCTTAAGCTCGCTCTATTGCAGCCCTGCGGAAAAACGTCCGCCGATAATCTTTACATTGGCCGAATTTTGCTCTAAACTTACGTCATTCTACAGCGGTGTTAAAATTCGCTCTTGATCCAAAAATAAAGCAAAAAACACTTGAACCGATACTTTATTTTATATATGATACACCATGAACGCACCACATATATACGTATGTACAATAAAAACGAAGCTAAAACGAATACCTCAAAGAAAAATCGCAGGCACAACATGCATATGTAGGCATATGCTCATTTGCAGTGTGTACTTTTATCTGTCAATTTCTCTACACCCAAACCCATTACACCGAAACTTATCAGTAAATTTACATTTAAATTTCAAAAATTTCAAACAAATTCTATTTTACCATGGTTTAGAGCTTAACACCAAAGTATGATACAACATTAAACGTTGATTCCCAACTAAAACTCTTCGGGTTGAGCTATATATACTTGTAGCACGCGACCGACCGCATAAATTTTGTTTATATTTTTGTTAGCAATACATGGCATCCGGCACAGTGTAGCATAGCGCAACCCTTATCGTCCATTGATGTTTATACTGACCTTTGAATATCAAACCAGTCACAATTAAACCCTTCTCACATTGAATTGCCTACAGGCAACTCAGCGCAGTGTATTTACGTTAAATAATATATATCGCACCGTGTTTAACAATTGCAACACGTATACATAGTACTAAATCACCACAAGACGTGAGAGACCCCTCGGGCTCGAGCGTCAAGCTCCTATAGCTGTGTGGTGATGGTATACGCCTCCCACTCCAGTCATTGGAGTTCGAATCATAGCACAAAAGTAGGTCTCAGGGGAAATAGAAATATTCATGTGAGAAAGGGTTAAGATCTAATTCAAAACGAATACAAGACCGTCTATTGTTATACATTAGGAAATTTGGCCAATGTAAAGAACAGGGGCGGAACAGTATTATGAGCATATTCCTAAGCCTAAGCCAAGCGAAAAAATTAGCCTAAAGCTTAAGCTTACTCTATTGCAGTCTCACAGAAAAACGTTCCACCCCTGCCTTTTACATGGGCCGGAAATTTTTAGAGCAGTGAGACTTACGAGACTGGGAGACTTAGGCTCACACTTAGGATTAGGCTTATATTTAAGGTTATGCTTTACGCTCAAATTTAAGTTTACGATTAGTAAGAAGGCCTTAAATATCACATCACCAATAATTTTGTCCGACCAAAATTAGGCTGAGCCCTGTAACATTTTAACAGTTCCGGCAACATCCCTTAAATTTAAAAGTTAAACTTTGTTCATTAGCCAAAATTGTCAAATCCCTCCGTAACTTCAACTCAACTCCTCTAAAATTAACATATCGATAAAGCATGCAAATTAAATACAAATGCCTACATATAAAATACACTGTATAAAATGGTGAGTCAAATTGACTCTCTCCGAAATTGGATCTACGGGACTACACAATCGCAGTAAAATTCGACTCCGCGTGAGTCAAACGTGCGAATCAGTGAGTCGAATTTGACGCTGAGACGGTGTCAAATATGATTCAGTTTGTGTAGTCCCGTACAGCCTACTTCGGTGAGAGTCAATTTGACTCACCATTTTTTGCAGTGTACATAGAGTGTGTTCAGTTTGCACATATCAAGAACAGTATACATCGGATATGGTCCTGTATTGAGCCTGGAAACATTTCAGTGCAATACATTCTATAGCAACGAGCGACCAGATATCTGTTTCCGGTATTTTTAGCATCCGCTTTACTCTCGACGCGCAGCCAAACAATGAGTCAATGAGGTACTGTATATGCGCTTAATGTTTAACTATAAATTATTGATTTTTTTACAAACCCATCACGTAATTCTGACCACTAAACACATTCCCTAGAAATTGAATTTTTCACAGCTTACACTCTAAACGTAAACCAATAGTCACAAGAAGCTCAAATCTGCAAAGAAAAATTTTCAAAATCGAACCATTTTTGGACAAACGCCTGATGGTAGAATATTAACACAAAAATGCTAGCAGCCGCTGATAGAACTAATGTCACAACACAGATATACGTCAAAACGAAACAAGATTCTACAATTGACCACAACTACAATACAGTAAGCATAGGCAGTTCAAAAACGAAAGTGCACATAATTGAAGCAGTAAGCTTGATTTAACGAACTACACAACCGCTGTATTCATTCGAACTCACTACTCACAAACGATAAACTCTACACCAATGAGCTGTGTACTCAACTGCCCATAGTACCCGTTGCCTGTTCGTCAGTACCACGTTTTCAAATCACCAAACTGTGATAGCTGTTGATCACAAAACGTGCACAAAACAAACCTAAATTCCAAAATTCAACCGGGATTCCAGGTCCGGTCAGAATTCCTGCAAAAACTTTAATTCTCATTCCTTTTCCTGCATTCAATGATGCAGCAACTGGAATTTTTACGGTTTTGCGGCAAATTATTCATAAACATTTATATACATATTGGAAACGGTGTCTTTGAAAAATTGTTATTTCGACATGAATGTTTTTGTTGCAGTTACTTCAATTTTGTTAATAAACTGTTTCTGATGTGTTCTCGCAAAACTTTATCATGCAACAGCTGAAAATTTATGTAAACCATTTTTTGTATTCTAAAATGTCCAACAGCAATTCGGTGATGAATGTTATTTCAAATTCCGGTTCCTATTCCTGTTCCGGTTCACTCAGCGAAATTCAATACCGGTTCGGGCAAAATTTAGTTCCTGATGAAGCCCTGCAAACGCCAAAACTCACTTTCAACTGTTGATAGGTGCAACACACGACCGCTGGTTCACGTTAGCGATACGGGTATGCCCGCTAAACCTAAAGCCTGCATCTAAACCTAAACATGAACTTGGCCATAAGCGTACCCCTAACCATTATCCTAAGTCTTTCAGGCACCGAAAAATATAATTAGCATGAGCCGGACAGAGAACACACAGTCAAAGCAACAAACTGTACACAACCATATAATTTTAATTAAACAATTGAAAAACTTAAAACCAAAATCTTAAAGCAAAAAAAATCAATGTGCAAAAAAATATGCGGACACCTTGAAGAAACGACTACACAAAATGTCCATACTTCTATCAGGCCTTCAGTTGAAACACGTCAGGATTAGGTTTAGGATTAGGTTTAGGCTTAGGTTTAGGCGACAGTTTATTTTTTAGTAAAACTTAACTCTAAAAGGATACACTTTGCCAATTTCTATGTTATTATTTAAACTCATCATTTAACAACAGTTGCAAACACAAATGCTCGGTTAATTGAATACAAAAACAATTATAGGGATTATGCATAATGCAAGCTCTTGTACACTTTGCCTCACATTTAAGGTTCCGACTTAAGCTCGTATTCTTCAATGTGTGTAGCACGTATTATCAGTTGACGATAGATCCTGCAACTTTCGAACCAGCAAATACTGAAGCTCAGAATTTTGCGCATTTTTCGCGTATGATTTGCTCTACTTATATACCAATTTTGAGTTCAGCGACTGTGACAGTTAGCGTGTTTGAAAATGTATTAAAACTGATGATAGCTGCTATATACAGGGTGCAACCGGAATTCTGGTTCCGGTTCCGGCATTTTTTCACCTTCCGGTTCCGGTTCCGGTAAATTTTTACCGGATTTAAAAATTCCGGTATTATAATTTGGCCGTTTTCTTAACTTTGCTAATTTTTAAGAATCTCTTTTGAAAGCCACTTGTACTCCGAATATAAGCCATTGATGGTGGATTTCACTTCAGTCGATGATGAAAATCTAAAATACAACAAATAAAATAAATACCTATGTTCGACTAAGGTTATTTTACAAATAATAGAGCAAAAAATAAGATTAAAATGAAATTTTTGGTGAAATGTATTTTTCACTTTCCGGTTCCGGTTCCGGTAAAATTTTCAAATTCCGGTTCCGGTTCCGGTAAATTGTAATTCCGGTTGCACCCTGGCTATATACATTTGAAAATATAGGCCTTAGACATAGACAAACTCTTACGCATCGACAAACATTTCCACAAATCTAAACCAAACGAAAATGTGGAATAAATGTACAAAAGACATAATGCACACACATATATATAAATTAGCACACTACACGTAGCGGCTGATTTTTCGAAATCTTAATTCTGATTCTCTACCTCTTGTAACACCCACCACCAGTTGCTGGACATCATCATTTGCTATTGGACAGTCAACTGACCTATCAGCAAGTTGCTGATAGGTCGGTTGACTGTCCAATAGCAAATGATGATGGCGTTCAAGATTTAGCCAATGTGTTACAACTTGATTAACCTCTTAGTAGCTAACGATAGGTGCTACACACAGTAGAGAATATGATTCCATACTTAGGTCGCTGACGTATTTAGGCATTAAACTATAAAGACACAACAACTGCTAATTTTCCCTAAAATACGATAAAATTAAACAATTACTTTATTTCACGTTCCGACCGTGCCTTCAACCTCGAAAGTTCAACCAAACTAAGCTAACAATTCTGTAATGCTTACGCCCTGCACCAAGACAAATGCGTTCAGCGACTCAAGTGTTCAGGCAAAATGTGTCAAAGCATAAACAATACTAATTCTATGCATCATTCACATTAAAAAATCCATTTTGCCACCGAAAACATTATAACGAAGGATTAAACAAGCTGTTTAAATTTGAAGTGTCATGCATTAACCCTACCCTAACGGAAAATCTGCGTTAACCCTACTCTTACACATGTCACTGCCATTGTGCTAATACGTGTCACAGTGATTTTTTGTAACACGCGTTATGGCAGTATTAACTCAATTTTTGCGTTATGCAAGGGTTAAGGCATGACATTTTTGAAATACATGTGTTAAACTCTATCTTATACTGTTTTCGGTGGCAAAATGGATTTTTTATTGTGACCGATGCACTATTACATAAATCATTACCTAAAGTATTGTGGTTAATCTATAATTACAAATTTACACTATATACACACACGCACAGAGAGACACAACGAAAAAAAACTGAACAGATAAGAAATTCAAAGGACGTTTGACGTTCACAGCGTGGCAACAAACGGTCGAATTCTTAGATTCGGCTAAACGGTTTGGATTCGGTCCACATTTTAATAAACAAAATTCAGCAAGGTTCGCAAATACATATATACATGTCTGCGTTTTTAAAATTACGTTGCAATAGATAATAAGGGTAGCGCTATATTCGCCGCACGCCGCCACAGTAAAAACAAAATATTATCACCAAATCGATTTTTCCAGTTTCGTCCGGAGGAGGGAGACATGTTGTGGCTTGCGGCGACGTCCGGCACAGTAAAGTATAGCGCAACCCTAAATCTTTTTCGGACACTTATTTCTAGAGTTGTGCCGTTACTAAAATTTTTGCCGATGCCGATGTTGATTCTTATTTTGAAATTTTGACGATGCCGAACCGATGCCGATTCTTATTTTGAAGTTTTGCCGATGCCGAAGCGATGCCGATGCCATGCCGATTCCAACTTTAGTACACCATGTTTAGTAAACGGATAACGTACTACATCACATCATTATATATGAACACTTAAACCCTAACCATCATAAACGATAATAATTTTATAAGAACGGTTCACTTCAATTATTTTTTTCAAACACAAACGCCATAGAGATAACCGTTTTCCAGACCAGACACACTGATATGCGCCCAGAAATGAAATTGATAGCATTCCAACTGACTGTTATGTGCATAATAAATATCGGCAAAGAATCGACAATTTTTTTGCAGCGCCAATGCCGATACTAACCAAAAGTGAACAGGAATTGAATTTTTGAAGGAATTCCGGCGGAACCGGAATTCCGGTTGATAAATATTTCAGGGTGCAACCGGAATTCCGGTTCCGGCATTTTCACCTTCCGGCTCCGGTAAAATTTTACCGGAATTAAAAAATTCCGGTATTAAAATTTGGTCGATTGAAACTAAGATATTTTACTAAAAAATGACGATAGAAATTAAATAGATTTCATTAGTATAGTATGCAAACCTTGGCAATCGGCAAAAATAAACCATCGGAGGTAGAATACGTTTCCGCGGATTATGAAAATCTAAAATACAGCAGACAAGCCTATCTCCAACTAGTGTTATTTCACCAATAATATTGCAAATAAGAAAATTAAAATGAATTTTTCGGTGGCATGTATATTTCATTTTCTGGTTCCGGTTCCGTTTCTGGTAATGTTTTCAAATTTCGGTTCCAGTTCCAGTAAATTGTAATTCCGATTGCACCCTGATATATAATGTGTGTACGTAATACACTAAACTACACAAAGATACGATTTACACCTAAGACAGATTTTAATAAAACACGAATAATACACCAGTAATACGATTCGGTAGTTCAAAACCCAAGCATTGTCTGTTGCACTTCCATTGCACAAAAAATTCTGAACCTACAAATTCTACACAAAAGACCTGCGTGTAACCGTATATGGGGTTTCGACTCTGGCAAAAAATCAAAATCAGGCTCCAAATCCGATATTATACATTACCGGATGCTATCGCGGGAACATACGTATATAACACAACCCTATATTAAACTTTGATTTACGACCAAAATCACAATATTTCACTGTTCAAAAGCCCAGAAGTAGGTGTAGGCAAAAAATACAGTTAACTATGCTAAAACTGTTGAGAAAAGATTATAGCAATTAGTCATTTTCTGATATCCGGTTGAAACTTACAAAAATTAGCTACATATGTCGGTGCTTAATAAACAACCAAAAAATATTTCAACCCGCACTAACATCGAAAATTACCAGGAGGGTTTACTGCAACCAACCCAATATACTAAATTGCAATAATTAATTTAACTACTGTACAAATCTGAAGAGCAAAAATTTCACGCAGCAAAAACTGATTTAACCCAAGAGATCCTGCCTAGACCGACAATCACGACCACCAACCGACGTATGCCAGACTATACAACGAGAACAAAACGAGAGAAAATGGGAAAAGAAACAAAGAAACGGAAATCAAAAGAGATAAACACAACGTGACAGTTGACCGAAGAGCCGTCAGCCTTGCCTCCCATGAGTCATAACCACCACACCCCAACAGAAACTATGACCTACTCGTTTCGGTGTTCCGCTGAAACAACCGATCAATATCTTCCCACGTCGGCTCGCTATCGGTATCCCCGTCAAAATCATACTCATCCGCCAAGTCGGGAGGCGGACCAGGCACCCATCGTAACGCGTCAATAGGGGGCCATCCCATACCACCACTGCTGCCACCCCCAACCTCTCCAAACAGCTCGTCATAATCATCATCAAACTCTGACAAAATATCTAACTCACGTTCGAACGCCGTCATTTCAAGTATCCAATCATAATCGTCACCCTCGTTGTCCCCTTCTACCGCATCTACCAGCTGTGGGAGGGAGTTAGTCGTCGCATCATTGCGCCCTCCGCCAGTGCTACCAACCAGCTGTCGTTGTTGATGCCTTCTACGAGACTGACGGCTACCAGACGCTTGACTAACCGAAGCAATTTGGCCGTTTCCAGTGCTGCCACTACTTCCGTGACCACCTACCTCACGGTTTACACTAGAGCCTCGTGTAGGACGCCGTTGTCGACGCTGACGGTTGCCACTGCTAACAAGCCCTAAATCGCTGAGACTGGCTGCGAACTCGCGTTCTTCCATAAATTGCCACAACAGGTAGTCCCGCAAAAATTCGCCTAAAATTAATGGATCTAACGCTGCAACATAGTAACGTTATGACCACAATACAGGCTATTGTCTAAGTACACTAGTTGACCCGCGACCAATCCCGACTACGAAACGTAAACACAACTTCAACCTTCCCAACATAACCTTAACGTGCCCGTTGAACTCACCTGTATCGGTCAACGACGATGCGCTGCTCGACAAATTCCTGGTCCCGCCACCGCCACCGAACAATAACTCCTCAACGCCACCAAGCGCTGTCGACGCTGCTGCCGCAGTGGCCGCATCTCGACGGCGTTTGGCGACAATCCGACGCTGAACGGTCCTAGGTGAATCGCATCTAACCACTCGGCCATCGCGCGTTTCATGCCGGTAAAAGCATTGATTGCCAAACGGGCATTCTCCAGTGCCACGTTCAAAATGCTTACAGTGTTTGCGGGCCAGCGCCGCTTTATAATCTGCAATCAAGCATCGTTTGTCGCCGTCGTCTTCCACCCAAATTGTTGATGGCGTGACAAAATCTGACACTGTTCGGCATTCTGGGCAAGCTCTAAAAACATCAACATCAAATTAGACAGATGCGCAACAATAATTTTCAATAGAACGTACGTGCTTAGAGTAAGCGTCCTGTCATTCAAAGAGTCACTAGACACCCTTAACATGCTTTAGAATAAAATAACCTGTAGGCTTCTAGGGTTCAAAAAAATTCTCGCTCGCTAGCAAACAGTATTGACTGAAAACCATATAAATTCCAGAAGAGGGGTGCGCACTATGGATTCTAGTAAAAGAACTTGCCAGCGAAGCGATAGAAATGCCAAACGCAATTTTAGCACAAACCATAATATAAAATTTTAGTCTCGATTACTGCCGGGTAGTATAACGTTAATGGCCGCCCTTAATCCGAAACACAATAGTTGCAGGAAATCACAACGAACCGATTTAAAATTAGTCTTTCCCTAACCGTATAATTTTCTTTTCGAACGCTTGTGATTGACGCCATTTGCGTATGCATTCAAGACAAAAGCAATGCTTGCATCCGGACAGAATGCCGAACCGACGCACAGAACGTGAGCCTTTTTTATCCAGGACAATCTCCATGCAAATTCCGCACACTTTGCCTGACGACCTTGCGATAGCAAAAGATTTTTCCATGTCACGCTCGTGTTCCGCGAGACATTCCTGTAATCATTATCACCATCTTAAACAAAATTTGAACAAAACCACAACAGAAAAAATTTTATAGCACGAGAAAGTGCCTTCGCTGTAAATAACCCCTATTACATCCGAGTTTCATTTTAACCGTCACCGCAAATAAAACGATTTTTGGATTTTTCTAACAAAAGTTTTGAATATTTTATATCTGCTCAAAATTGCCGTTTAATCCATACAATAAAACTAATAAATCGCCGCTAAACAATATTTTTTACTGTATTTACCGCTTAGGAATGGCGGCACAAACTCAACGATTGAAAACTTTCACATAACAACTATCTCCCAACTCCCATTATAACAGACGTTGTGCACATATGAAAATGAACTTAAGTGGATTATATGCGATCGTCAGCGACAATATTAATGAAGACATTACTTGATGAACAACTCTGCAAAAAGCTCAGTCACTTTGCTTGCGTTGTGCAATTTTACTTACTTATTTACTTTCACACCCCCATACCTAAGATGAAGTGTAAACCTAAACCTAAACCATCGATGTTATATTGTTGATGCTAGAAACAAAATCTGGATGCCTGAGCAATAGAGTGCAGCAAAATAATGCAAGTAAGCCAAATGTACGCGAAACAAAAAAGCAAAAAGCCTACTGCTACGTTCATAAAATCTGATCTATACTTGGCCAGAAAACTACAATACCTTTCGATGGGCCTTGTTCTGTTCGCTATCAGTTGGATGTAACGCTGGACGGCCACACAAATCGCAGTGTTCTCCGTGAGTGTACGAACAACGTTCGCCATACCAACATTGATCCATGAGATGATAAGGACACAGAATGTCTTTTTCTGCAAAATAACCAGACATACACGTGCAGCAAACACTATTAACAACGCAATATAAGTATATATTGTTCACGTATATTATGTACACACGTATAATATGAATGAGAACTTTTCCATCCCGTATTAAAACCGTGAGAAAGTCTTTGAGTACTCGAGAAAGAAGTCGAAAAGGAACACATACAATCAAAAACATTCAAATTTTGTCCACATGATGCACCTAAAAATAGGACCGTCCAGAATTCCACCGGAACCTGCTTGCAAATCAGAACCGAAAGGTGCTAAACAGGAACCGGGACTTTTCGCTCCTTTGACTAATGGAAGGCACTTTTATATATAAGATAAAAGGATCTCATCAACGAAATTTTATTGACATCGAATAACAACAGAACGAGGTTGCAAAAAGGCGGCGCAGCTAAAAGTTAATGTTTCTAATCATGAAATCGGAGAGCCTTGGTGCTGGCTACTAAACATGCGAAAACCTCAACAATTATACATTGCTACCTCTAAACCCCAGTCTGTTAACTTACCGGAGACTGCCCGTTTGTGATTTGGCTTGCTTGTGTCCGGCTTACCACGCCCTGGCCCAGAAGTTCCGCTCACTGCCGTCGCGTAATTTGCCGCCCCTAAAATAACAAAATTTAACTTTGTTTCCCTAAAATCGTAACAAATAAATCCTTCAAATTTTCCTTCGTTCCTGTTTTTACGCGGTTCACTATATTTGCAGCTACAGTAAATACTTCTGAATAAATCTAGCACCTATTTTCAGGTAATGATTGTTTTTATGTACTCCAAACGACGTGTTTCACGAATAAATTTATGGTTACTAGAGAAAATAGTCAAATTGCTCTTAAATTCTAGAATAAAACTGTCATTTCTATAAAAACTACTGTAATAAAATTACAGCTTTTTGATTTGATTACTGACCACATATTCATTGAAATTTAAATTTTCCAAAACATACAGAAAATACCTTATAACTTACTCTTTTGCCCAGAACCCGCAGACTGTGAACTACCGCTAGGGCGATTAGGATTGGATGCTTTAACAGAAGAATTGCCGATTGCAAAAGATCTACTAGCAGACCCTGCTGATCTATGCGCCCGATCGACCACAATGCCAGATGGCACAAATTCTGGAGCATCTGGTCTTAGTTGTCCAGAGCGCATTATGCTGCTGCTGTTTGCAACGTCTAAAACCAGCAAAACAACAGAACAATATATTCAATTTCTACTCAATATGTTATAAAATACATTCCAGTTTGTAATTTTTCATCTGTAGTATGATGAAGATTTAATAACGCTAATAAATGTACAGAAACGGTTAATTTTAAGCTTACGCCTTTGCAGTGCCGCAGAGAATGGTACGCCCCTCCAAGTAGGGCAATACGACATCATTTAAAACAACTCCAACCATACTACCACGCCGAAACTAGCACTGAGCAATTTCAACACCATGTACCTCTTTCAATTCCTTCGACAGGGGCTAAGCTTGGACCCGCTAATACAGCATTACTCAAGTGACTGGCGTCTTGTGCCAAACGAGTACGACCGTTTCGCGTTGACAGAGATGGCGCTGTAGTTGCAGGCCGGCTGCGATGATGAGGCAATGAGCCGTCTCCTGTACCGCCTGTACACCGATTTCTTTGATGAGACACAGGACGCACATGATCATACCTAAAATATGCAGTCAATCTTCTATTACTACGTACCAATTAGAATCATGGTGCAACGAACCGGATAGTAAGGAATAGTGGCGGAGCGCGATTTTCGGTTGTACCCTGATGAAAATACCACAAAGTACTGTATGACCTAAAATTTTGAATTTTTAAACTTTTTTCAAAATAACTGCAGTATAAAGACTTTTTCAAATTCCAAATTAAGTAAAACTGACCGGCAACGGGACGCGTACGCACATCTGCCGTTGAGGAAATAGCGACATACATTCGATGGAGGATCAGCTGGATTGTGAGAGAAAGGGCACAACGAGCCATTTCGGCAACATCCTTGTTGAAAGTACCTGCAATCGAAATTAAAAATCTACTTTGAAAAATAAATCCGCTCTTTTTATCAAAAGTTCTTCGACACGCAAAAACTTAATTCGGAGAATTGTTAAAATGATCACTCGCAATACAACGTTAATCAACTGCAAAAATTTGATTGAATATATTCCAATCCATATTTCATTACAAACTTCCATTTCTGAAATTTTTAGATATAATTGTACCCCTTTTCAACCAGATCATAACCTATCTTAATCTCACGCGCGAACTATCACTCATTTCTTACTTCATCTATAAATACTAACCTGCAAAGCACCGGTCGTTGTGCTACTCGCGGACCTGCTGCGGCCATACGAGAAGTAGAGGTAACAGGATAGCCACAATCCAACTACTGCAAGCATACAAACACAATGTTATTGCAAATTGTACGAAAACATATATACGTACTTACACGTTTGCGATTTTTTTAAATTTCAGCACATGGACATGTATATAAACGTAACAGAGATGGCGGCACGAAACCAATAAAAGGTAAAAAAGCAAAACCATTACAATTAGTTGCATTTCTAACATTCATTTCAAATTTATAACAATCATGTAAATGTAAGCATATACAAATACGCTTGTCTGTTGTGAGCACACGCAATATACCTTGCGCACTGCATTGTGTGTATGCTAGCCGGCAAAATACAGTTCACGTAGCTAGTTCGAAACCTCGCTCAGTCTACTTTTACAGTAGCTTACCATAAAAGTTCTGATGTCCCAACCCAATTGATCCCATCAAGATTTACAATACACAACTAATGCTGTAAGCATGTGAGACATGCTTGTCCGTTATGTGCACACTGCACATGCAATATCGTGCAGAGCACGGTATGTAAGCTATTCGGCAGCATACTGTCGACATATACTCGACGATAGAAGTTGGACAAGCAGGCTGCATTGCGCACCGGTAGTGTTCTCCTAAGAATTCGTAGGCTAAGAGTCCGTTCCCCGCTCTTGAGACCCGCTTATCCAACTGCTTAGCTAAAAAGTTCTGAAGTTCCGCTTCCTACCTAGACTGACATGGTGCCCCTCCGTGAACGCAATGGCAAATCGCCGAACTTGAATATGGTATCCAGCCGAAAATAGGGTGGATGGTTATCAAGGGACGATTTTGTTGAAAATTGGGACATGTAAGCATCTGAAAAATTCTTGTCCGTTATGAGTACATGCAATATAGTATGGGGGCATGTAAACATGTGGAACATGCTTGTCCGTTATGTGCATATGCAATATAGTGCTGGTTAGGCTAGGGTACGACGGCTTTCAGTTCTGAGTTCTAGCAGCTGAAAATGAGGGGCGATCTTACAAAATTTCGATCCCATAACCGACAGATTCTTAGTCCGACGCGCTGACGCTGAGCTGTACCGCCTCACAATCAACTGCTGAGTTTTCAGGTTTTTCAGCCTTATAATAACTGTACGCATGTGAGACATGCTTGTCCGTTATGTACACATGCAATATAGTGCAGTGCCCTGTATGTTTGCTAGCTGGCAGCATACGTTCGACACATATAATCGACGTAAAATGCAGTGGGGAGGCGCTCAGCGTGGCAGAGTGACAGATTGTTCGCTTAACGATCTGTAGGCTGAGAGTTCGATCCCCGCTCTGGAGGCCCACTTTTTTGGCAGTTTAATGCAAGGTCTGATGTCCCGGTTGCCACCTAGACTGACATGGGGGCTACGCTGTGAGAACAATGCGCTATAAACACGGTATCAGTCGAAAATAGGGTGGACGGTCAAGGGACAACCTTGTTAAAAAGAAGGGCATGTAAGCATGTGAGGCATGCTTGTCCGTTATGCGCACATGCAATATATAGTGCAGTGGCCTATATATTTGCTAACTGGTAGCATACGGTCGACATGTATAGTCGACGAAAAATACAGTTGGAGACGCGGGCTGCGTTGCGCAATGGTAGAGTATATATCCGCTTAAGGATCCGTAGGCTGAGAGTTCGATCCCAGCTCTGGAGGCCCACTTTTTTGCTGCCTAATGAAAATGTCAATGCCCCGTTCCCTACCTAGACTGACAATAATCTCGGCATTTTACTCATGTATCTTGGGTCTTCCATGTTTTACTGCTGTTGCATATGAAAGCACTACACATGAATCAGTGTTTTAACCGATGTGCAGCATTAGTATAAGGTTTTACTTCGCATGTCACATAGTGCAGTGCGCTGTATGTATGCTAACCGGCAGCATAAGGTCGACATATAATCGACGATACAAGAAGTCGGACAAGCAAGCTGCATGGCGTAGTGTTAGAGTGTTTGCTTAAGGATCCTTAGGCTGAGAGTTCGATCACCACACTGGAATCCTGTTTTTCCAGCTGCTTACTTAAAAAATGTTTGAAGTCCCGGTTCCTACCTAAACTGACAAACGCCTTCATATTAAATACAACACTGTCTATATATGATCAAAATTCAAATCTGTAAAGCCATAAATATTCAAATAAAACGTTAACTAGGTAATAAAAACAAATTAACCTCCTTCAGCAGCATAAGCAGCAAATATGAAAAACGCAAGGAATGCTACGCAAATGATAGCGATTACAGTGGGCAGGACGTCATTATAAATATACTGTTTAAAAGTGTAGTACGTTTCTTTTTAGCTATAAGTATATACAATAAATTACGATGACACATCACGAAAACAGTTAAAAGCAGTTAAAAACACTGGCCAGTGACGCAATTGTAGCTGGTAAGCCTGGACATCACACGCTTACCTGACAGGCATGTGTTTCAACGTTAATTTTCGACGTTCTAAAAGCTACTCATGTCCAGTTTAGAAAAAATACGGTTTATTAAAAAGATTGTTGCGTTGAATATTTGCCGTTTCTGAATTTGAACGTGAAAAATAAATAGCAGCAATTAACTGATAGGAACCATCCCCAAACATCTTTGTATATTCGATAGCTACAACTACCCACAATCAATACCGCTTCGAGCAATATTATAAGAAGTGAGACATCTCCAATATAAAATGGCAACCAGAAAGTCGCTGCTTCTGTTGAGGCTAAATATGACTAGCTACCTAATTCTAAAGAAATAAAATACGATTCAGCACGAAAAATCATGACAGTAGAGTATCCGCTTGACTGTGACCTCGTGCGGAAATACTCATTGTAAACCAATTCAAATATTAAATCACTAAAATATCATTAAAATATCATGCTGAAACTAAAATTAACACCAATTTTTTTAACCATGGTAGTGCCGTATGCCTGTGCCTGTTGACAGGACTCTCGTTCATAATATAGTCGTTAAATGGGAGAACTATGATTCAGCTCTATACGTTTCTTTCTTCTGTTGACAAGTTTACCTGCCCTGAAGCATTTTTATCTGCAATTTTGAGTGCCGACCGAACACGCAACTTTGTCTTGAAACAAAATTCTCTTCATGGTTTTAGGTTTGAAATATTCTTCGTACAGAACATTTTATATTATAGTTGCAAATCCTAAACAACGTGACAGATAGTGTTGAGAAAATAACAAGGTCGTAGCGTCTACAAAAATGATTCACGATACATTGTTCTTACTAGCAATTTCAGTTTGCTGTGTGCGTGCAGTTGCAGTAGCCAATTCTTCGCAAAGTAAAGACATTTTAAACACCAAAAGTCCGTTTTAACGCACTCTATTACAAGACCACTATAAAGTCCGGCAGTCCCTAACAAGGACGTAAAAACATATTGCACTTTGTTCTTATTGCATTGCAAACATACATAACAACTACAAAAACACATATATACACTTATTTAGTTTGTTTAATTTTATACCCTTTGTCCCGATTACCTTCGGACAGTGTCGGGACAGTTAATAGAGCCTACGTACCGCATAAAATTATACCTAAACGCCAGTTGCAGCTTCGATTTGTACACAGATCCCTACCGGGTGGTTGGACAAATTTTTACATTAGCACGCGCACTATAAAGGTGGATGACCCAAGACGCCACAAGTCCTTTTTTCAAATTTTGGCCAATGCAATGAACAAGGCTCTAACCGTTGTGTAAGCATATTCCAAAGCTTAAAAGTCTAAACGTAACCTGAACGTAAACATAACCGTGTACTTAAAAATTAAAAGCCTAAAAAACCAATCCTAAGCAAAAAAAATTAGTCTAAAACTTTAATGCTTGTTGCAACCCAGTGAAAAAATTTCCGCCCCTGGTACACGGACTCAAATGGTCAACAATCAATATTTGATTCCAACTCTATATGTAGTGCTTACTTATCCCAAAGCCTGACTCCAAGTCTAAAGACATGAGATACGAATGGAATACTGAATATGGATGCGACTGCACTACGGCAGTCCGTCCTACTGAGTTTGGTCACTAATTCATATTGGAAGCTGAGCAAATATTTTATGAACTAAAAAGAAAGTACTCAAATACACACAGTAAACAATCTTACTGTTTTAGGGTCATCTTTAGCTTCAATGAATGATTGGAAAAGTGAGTCCTTTAATGTTCATTTTGGTACTCAGTTCGATCTCGTCCCACCAATGGTTAATATACTCATAGGCTTTAGACATGGTTTCCACAAAAGATTACCATGTCTATTACGGCTTAGGCTTTGCTTAAGCCTAAAGGCATACCTTTCTCTTTGATTGCCGGGGAGAAGTATACTAGAACCCAAACTGTAAACGTTCTAGAAAATGTCTGGAGAGGGTGACTATTTAAACGTTAGCTTGTGCCGTCCAACATTTGCCAAACAGTATAATTGTTTTGTTTTTACAATGTCGAAAGTTTTAGATATTTTTGCGTTTTAGCTCACACCTTGCACATAACATAAAGACTAATAAAAATGTTGTCAACTGACATTTTCAATTATGAATAACTTTACTTCATTCGCTAAAGTATATAAGTATTTGAAAATCCGTCAGAATTTGAGGTTTGGCAATGATATCTAAAACTATTGCTAACTTTGATCAATTTAAGACAAAAATTTCTGAAATATAACACCGTTACACTCGCTTTTATGATAAAAATTAGTTTTACGAAAAGAAATTTGTACCGGATGACGAGTTAACGTTTACGAGCTGAAACTCATCCAAATGCTACAATTTAAAACTCAGGTCAATGTAAAGAACAGGGGCGAAACAGTATTATGAGCATATTCCTAAGCCTAATGCCTAAGCCTAAGACTGAACCTAAGCGTAAGATTGAACATATAATCCTAAGCCTAAGCCTAAACTAAGCAAAAAAATTAGTCTAAAGCTTACGCTCACTCTATTCTAGTTCCTCAGAAAAACTCGCCGCCCATGATCTTTATATGGGCCAAACCCAAAACCCATATTGTCAAGAAACCTAATACTTTCAAAACTGTTTTTCAATGAAAAAATCTTTAATATTTTAGACGAAACGTCGTGGTATAAATAGCCTTGTTCACAGTAAATTTCAATCAGTTGATTAATCAACTCAGGTGGAGAGTTAGTTATTTCTGAGTTAATAACAGTAAACACTAACTCACTCTGAGTTGAATTAATACCCGCTCTGAGTTCAGTTGATTCCGGATGAGTCAAATAATTAAATCAGAGTGAGCTTTATTGACTTAGAATTCTGAGTGCTGAAATTCCTAACTCAGACTGAGTGATTCAACTCATTGTGAGTTGAAATCAACTCACTGGGATTTACAGTGTTGCTTTTTCAGAATGTCTTTCAAAGTCGTATTTTGTTGGAGTCTGCGAAGGCGAGACAAGTTCGAAACGTATCGACAATTGTCATTTTAAGTGCTCCGAGTTAACAATTGAGTACAAAGATGCGGTTCTGCTCTATCCTCAATGCGTTCAGCCGACGAATTGGGAAATGCGTTTTGATGAGTTGTGTTTTTGTTACTTTTGTCCGCGTCCAGCCCCCAAGCCAGGTATATAGTGTTTTGAGATTACACTAATGTTTACGTCCCTGATCAATGCTCACTAATTATATGCTTTAAATTAAAGATAGTAAATTGAAAATTTTTCGCTTAATCCTTTCTCACATGAACATTTTCTACTTTCACTGAGACCTACTTTTATGCTAGGATTCGAACTCCAGTGACTGGAGTGGGAGGCGTATACCATCACCACTCAGCTATAGGAGCTTGACGCTCCAGTCCGCGGGGGCTCCACGTCTTGTGGTGATTTAATACTATGTATACGTGTTGCAATTGTTAAACACGGTGCGACATATATTATTTAAAGTATATACACTGCGCTGAGTTGCCTATAGGCAACTCAATGTGAGAAGGGGTTAAGTAAAACTGTTACCAAATTAAGTGTTGGTTTTAGTCACTATGATGCTTTGCAAAGGTTTAATGCATTTTAAGAAAACACAAAATTCTTAATTCTACATTTAAGTATTTAATAATTAATCAACAAATGACAGCCGTAGTTTTACTTAATTGTATTCTTTCAGGAAAGATTTATTCAATATTTAGGACACTTAATATTTCACTAACTTTTTTAAGTATGAGTATTTTATAGTGTACTGGTCCACATTTCTAAAGCTAAACATGTCTGTTGTACTTGTTTCTTTCAAGTTAAATTCCACTCGTAGCATATTGCTGCCGTCCAAAAATTCCGCATTCCCATCCGAAGAATTTGAGGTATGGTGGTACTTAAGTAGGTAGGATTTTTGAAATTTGGGATGTCGGAATATGATCGAAGGTGGAATTTTGGGATTACAGGATATTAACGAAGATGGGATTTTGGAATTTCGGGATATGGTCGAAGGTGGGATCTTGGGATTTCGGGATATGGTCGAAGGTGATATTTTGGAATTTGGGAATATGGTCGACGGTGGCATTTTTGGCATTTTGGGAGTTCGAGATGTGGTCGAAGGTGGGATTTTGGGATTTTGGGATTTCGGGATATGGTCGAAGGTGGATGGTTGGAGGTGGGATTTTGGGATTTTGGAATTTCTTTATATGGTCGAAGATGGGACGTTGGGATTTCGGGATAGGGTCCAAGATGGGATCTTGGGATTTCGGGATATGGTCAAAGGGAAATTTTGGGATTTCGGGATATGGTCGAAGTTGGGATTTTCGGATTTCGGGATATGGTCGAAGGTGGGATTTTAGGATTTCTGGATATAGTCGAAGGTGGGATTTTGGGATTTCGGGATATGGTTGACGGTGGCATTTTTGGGATTTTGGGACTTCGAGATATGGTCGAAGGTGGGATTTTGGGATTTCGGGAAATGGTCGAAGGTAGAATTGTTGGATTTTGGAATATGGTTGGAGGTGGGATTTTGAGATTTGGGATATCGGGATATGGTCGAAGGTGTAATTTTGAGATTTTGGGATTTCAAGATATGGTCGAAGGTGTAATTTTGCGATTTTGGAATTTTAGGATATGGTCGAAGGTGGCAGTTTGGGATTTCGGGATTGGTCGAAACTGGGATTTTGGGATTTCGGGATATGGTCTAAGTTGGGATTTTGGGATTTCGGGATATGGTCGAAGGTGGGATTTTAGGATTTCTGGATATAGTCGAAGGTGGGATTTTGGGAGTTCGGGATATGGTCGGAGGGGGGATTTTTGGATTTCGGGATATGAATGTAGATGGGATTTTGGTATTTCGGGATATGGTCGACGGTGGCATTTTTGGGATTTTGGGACTTCGAGATATGGTCGAAGGTGGGATTTTGGGATTTCGGGAAATGGTCGAAGGTAGGATTGTTGGATTTTGGAATATGGTTGGAGGTGGGATTTTGAGATTTGGGATTTCGGGATATGGTCGAAGGTGTAATTTTGAGATTTTGGGATTTCAAGATATGGTCGAAGGTGTAATTTTGCGATTTTGGAATTTTAGGATATGGTCGAAGGTGGCAGTTTGGGATTTCGGGATTGGTCGAAAGTGGGATTTTGGGATTTCGGAATATGGTCTAAAATGGGATTTTGGAATTTTGGGATTCCGGGATATGGTCGAAGGTGAAATTATGCGGTTTTGGAATTTTGGAACCTAAAGCCTAAGCCTAAACTTAAGCAAACTTAAATCCAAGCCTAATCATAAGCTTAAGCCTAAGCCTAATCCTAAGCCACACTCAAAGCCTAAACTTGAATCTATTACGCGGGGACCACGCTATAACTGGGGCAGGCCGGAACACGATTTGTCCATGTTGATTCGACATCAACATAAAATATTCACAATGTGAATATCACATGACATTGGCTTACATAATTGACCGGAAAAAATGGTTTTTCTTTTTTTCCGCAAAAACAGAAGAAACGGAAAAAATGAAAATTAAGTATTAATGCATGCGCAACCCCAAAAACTTTGATGATTGAATTGTCTTTTGAAAAAATGATATTAGAAGACTTAAATTACTTTTCCATTAAATATCAACTTTTGATAACACCTGAGGATAACCTTGCTGCAGCTGCAAACGCTACAGAGTTGTCATATAGCAAAAAGGTGTCTGTACCAGCTAAGGTGGTCACAAACTTGCGGGGTTGATTCCGGCAAAAAACTGCAAACACAATTTGTAGGCTTATTGATATACGGAAAGTGAAACAGAATGGTCATTTAGGATCTAATTCATATTTAAGCCAAAACCTATTCCTAAACCCGCAGCCTAAGGTTTAAGCCAAAGCCTATGCCATACGATCTGAGCTGTGTTTAAACCAAAGCCCATTCCTAATACCTCAGCAAAAGCCTAAGCCTAAGCCTATGTCATTTACGGTCTAATTTATGCTTAAACCAACGCCTGCTTGTAAGCCTAAACCTAAGCCCATGCTCAAGGCTAAGCCTAAGCCTAAGATTGAGTCCAAGGATCGTTTAAGGTGTAATATTTGTTTAAATGAAAGCCTTTTTCTAAAGCCTCTGTCTAAGCCTAAGCCTATGCCATTACGGTCTAATCTATGTTTAAAGCAAAGCCTGCTCCTAAAGCCTAAGCCTAAACCGTAGCCAAAGCCTAAGCCTAAGTTTAGGCCTGTTAACTGAGTCTAAGGCTAAGCTGTAACCTAATTCAAATCCTAAACCTTTTAGGTTAAGGCACCTCTAGAGTCTATACCTAAGCTTACGCCAGATCCTACGCGTAAACGCCTAAAACCTAAGGCTAGAAACGGAGCCTTGCCTAATCCTAAACATAAGACGTTGCCTCGCCTGTTCCTAAACCTAATCTTGAGACAAAGGATTGCCTAATTAATCCTAAACTCCAGCCTAAGCCCTGAGGAATTGCATGCAATGAATTATATTGAAATCACAAAATTCCAAAATTTCAAAATCTCAATTTTCCCACCACAAACATCAGCTATTAATTTTTAGCTGGGACGGTGGGATTTTGGGACGACAGTAAGAGTATACATGGACCCCCTCGCTATCTATAGTCAAGATTACGGTAAACCTTCTAAGGCAGTCGGGACACGGTTAATAAATATTTAAGCATCGTTGACGTAGATCTACTTTTCTAATTTTAGAGCGTGAAGAACAATGTTTGACTGAAGTCAACACAGATTTGCCTAATAGCGGCTATTGGATTGGTAACCGATTCAATATTTTTCATATTTTTAAGCATATTTTTAGTGTTTTATGTGTTAATAGACAATAAGATTTTGCGATAAATATATATATCAATTAATAAATAAATGCAACTTCCACAAAAAAATGCGTACACCAGGTGATTTTTGAGGGGGTAGTGTCATTGACACTGAAGCTTTCTTGGATTCAGTATCAGGGACTCAGAAGCCAAAAAGATTCAGTGTCACGGACACCGAAGCCAAAAAAATTCAGTGTCACAGGTACCGAAGCCAAAAACTTCACACTGTCTTGGTCACTCGATTTACGTTACAAAATAAACTCTACTAGTCACTCTGAAAACAAACCAGTCAGTAAAAAATGTAACTCCGGATAATATTGCGCTTTACATCTATCACCGGTAAAACTAGGTTGATTGCCAACGATCAGTGAATCAAAACGTTCTTGTCTGTACGGAATCATTGTAGTTAAGATCGTATAATCACACATTTTTTATGGTTTCGTCGCAATTTATCTTAAGATATTATTCAGAAAACTTGCGAACATATTGTTGCAAGCCAAAGAAAAATATAACCTCTATAAGAACAGCGAAGAATGTCTCCAAATGCTGTATGATAAGCTGAACTCTAAAAATTTCTGTTGAAATGCATGTGAAAAGTATTTCGGCGTGCATGGGCCAAATTCAGCCAGACTTATCAGCCAGCTTTATTTGTGAGGGATACTAGCTATGTACTTTTAGGTGGGTAAAGTATCACAAATTTTTACCCGCGCTCTGAAATTCTTTACCCGCGAGTATGCCCGCGTCAAAGCTACCCCTACCCGCGTTTAGATGCGGATAGCGTACAGCTCTGGTATATAGAACTCAAAGATGCTGTTTCAAACGGAAAATGTCTTTGAAATCATAGGATGCATAGCGGTTTCAAACTATGAAGAGCAATGCGACGAAACAGAAGACACTGACAGTTCCGTCTGTCAATCAAAATGTGTCGCCGGAAACCGAAACATATATGACAGTTACACTGTACATCAACGATGTGTTGCATTCAAAGGCGCGTATCAGTCGCGTGAACAGCCCAGATGTTTTTGTATGAACTGTCCCACAGGTAAATTATTCATTAATGGTGGTCTTGAGAAGAAGCTCAGGCTTATGCTTGGAAATGGTGTAAGTACATATATTTGGCCTATATTTGTTTGTTCTTATTCTATAATTACTGTAGAATATTTGTTAGTTAGAATATGCGTTTGTTTTCATTTTACAACTTCGAGAGGGTTACCTCGTGAGTTAGCGAAACAAATATCAGTCACCTCCTTTTATTCGGGTCACTACAGTATTTTGAAGTGTTGCGTTGTGCTAGTCTGCAATTGTTTAACAATTTAACGCTGTTAAAAACTCTGACCTGTGAAAATATACTAAGAAATAAATTCTGTTCTCAAATCTTTGTTTTTTTGACTGGCAGATATTAAGACGTGAAGGCAACCTTGCCTACGAACCCGCAGATCTTATGTGATCCAGTGTTGCCACACTCAAAATAACATTTCTGATGTTTAAAAAAATTGTTATATTTAAGGAATATGATTAGCAATGTGCACTTGAAAAGTATTTCTGTTATAACAGAAACGTTTTGAGAAAAATTGAATTAAAAATCAGAAAAACTTTTCAGATTTGCCACAAAAATACTTTTCTGAACAAATTCAGAAATACTGTTTTGTGCGCATGGTAGTTGCCAGATAAAATGCATAATTTTGGATATTGGCCCTAAACAAAAACATTTAATTTTTGTAATTTATAATAAAATGTTACGAAACGTTACGAATTTTGACAATTTATGATATGAAACTGGTTCGAATGAAATTCAAAATAATCATTTTGAAATAATTTTTATATTTCAGAACCAACGACATTGCGGCTTTTTCATCATGCTGATACTTCATATCCGATAGGTAAGTGCTTAGCTCTGATATTCCGCCTGAAAACGAAACTGAACTCTTGTACACTTTGCCCCACATTTACAGTTGAGAGTAGACTTTGGCTCAGTGCCAAAGCACTCACCTCTGATATCCCTTATAAGGGGTGCACCCTTATAGGGGACACACCTCTAGGTATAGGGACCGCTATCCTAGCTAGTTTCAACCAAAATTGTCACAGTTTTCAAATGTGTCTGGCTTCTCGTTTGCTTCGCTCGCGAGTTTTTCTTTAACTATTCTACATCTGCAGCATTTGTTTAACGGTTTCCGTAACTCGACATGTCTTTTTATCAAACGTCCGGGCCCACCCGGAGTGAAATATTCAACGACAGCGATAAACTTGAGGCGTGCCCCGTGCATGCTTTTCCCTATTGGTTCGAGCATTGGGCCAATGTAAAGAACTGGGGCGGAACTGCATTATAAGCATATTCCTATTCCTAAGCCTAAGCCTAAACCTAAGCCTAAGCGTAAGAATGGGTTTATTTCTAAGCCTAAGCCTAAGCCTAAGCGAAGCAAATTAATAGTCTGAAGCTTAAGCTTACTGTATTACAGTCCCACCGAAAAACGTTGCGCTCGTGATCTTTACATGGACCGAGCATAGGAAGATTGTATCAACCTTTACCTATGAAAACGTGCGTCGTTTAGCTATGTATTTTAGCACAAAATGAGCGAATTTTGGTTCATTTTAAAGATGCGTTCACTTCTTGTGTCCAACATTCTGCAAAATTTGCTAAAACCCTTACTTTCAGAATTGTGTCTACAGTTCCCACACATATACCGGGAATTGATCACCCAACTAGAAACCCTGGATACGCCATTTATGTTTACAGCCCATCCTGAAGTTTTTGGGAATCCCCCATCTTTACCTGCTGCGGGACTGCTTAAGCATCCGCAAGAAAATATTCAGTCTTGCTTTTAAAGTCATCGAAAACCCGTGTATGCCCCTTATGAACATTTAGCCCCAATCTAGTAAGGTGAGTTAGCTACGACCGGACCTGTTGTAACCGCCAGTATGTCGTATCTCATTACAAATACTATTACACGTGTGAACAGGGCTTTAGCGTAGTCAAAATTCCTATATTTTACAGAATGCAATGTGACTGCAGCTCCCGTCGCGAAAAACTTGCACGTGTGAATAGGACTTTAGCATATTAATGCCCATATTCTCGAATATTTGACACACTAGAATTCAAATGCGAAAAATGTGCAGAATTTCAAATCTCAGCACTCGCTAGTTCCACAATAATAAAACCTATTATCATTTGGGTGATAGATGCTGTACACATTTGAAAATACAAATTTTATTATTTTTTAAAGAATGCATAATTTCGTCAAATTATGCAAACCGTTGCCACGGGAACACTGATGCTCAACGTAACGCAAACTGTTGGGCACAGTGTACTGCTGGAAACGATCCAAACAACAATGTTGTTGTTACGTCTTCGTGTCTTCCGTATCGAAACGATCCAACGAAAAACAGACGCCGACAGCCTCCTCGATGTCTTTGTTTCAATTGTCCACCAGAACAGCGAATTTCGACGAAACAACCGCAACTTTTACCGAACGCCGTATTTGATGTATCATTTAACGGTAAACTGAATCGTTTGTCAAGCCCATAGTCCGATCACCTTGCTAGGAGGATGTAAAAAATTCGTCAGGAGGGACACACAAGGATTTACGCATTTTCTAGTTGGGCCAAATTTTTGCCAGGGAAAGCTATACACCCTGCCCCCCCTCCTCCGGATACGGGTCACAGGCGTGAAGGTGCGATACTGCAAAAAATGGTGAGTCAAATTGACTTTCTCCGAAATAGGCTTTTCCTGACTACACAAACTGAGTCAAAATTCGAGTCCAGCTAAGCCAAATCCGCCCGACGCTGCCGCGCGCGCGCGACACCGTAAAAATTTTACCGTAAACCGCTGCGCGACACTTTTAAAATTTCACCGAACGCCGCCGTCCGCCGGCGTGCAGCGGCGCGCGACGGCGCGTTTGGCTACACTTAGCCCATCAAAAAACAGTATTCATATAAGCTAATCTTATTTGAGTACGATATTCAATTGGTACCAACACAAAGAGTGCACTTGTAACGGAGAAAGAATTACGGCGTGGACTAGCCAAAATCGTATTTCCGCGTTGGACTAACCCAATTTGGAAATTGGCTGAATTATGGCTTGAGCTACGACGTATAAACTCTGTTATACACAGAATGTACCCAGTTACACACTCTTGTCATAGCGTAAACAGCCATTCTTGCTTTAATGAATCCACGTATAAATAAGTACTTTGTGTTTTTGAATTATGTACTCAAAGTTACTTGGTCCACTAAGCATTTAAGAACCTAATCTAATTAATTATACTTCATAATCCCTTTATTGGGAAATTTTGACTCTCGCTTATTTACGGGCCTTTAGTAATAAGGATTTTTAGGCACACTCAAAATAGGGACTATAAATAGTATTAGGGTTGCGCTATACTTGACGTCCGGAGCAGTCCGTCACCCGTGCGGCACTGTCCGTGACTGTCCGTCACCATAGGTTATCGTACGTTAATTATTTGCGTACGATACCGCACGGCGACGGACGGTACCGGACGTCAACAAAAGTACAGCGCAACCCTTACCCTTTCTTCTGATTCCGCTCACTGCATCGAAATATATATAAGTAGTCGACTACAGCAGCAAAGACAAAGGTCAGCTGCGTGTCTTAGTTGTAAAAATAGAGCGTTAGATTAAGGATTTGAAGATTTTGCGGTTGAATCCACCCCGCGTTTGCTTTTTCAGCACAGCCTATCATTCCATTTAACTAATGTGCAGTGTTAAAAATACAGTAATTGATATATTTTCATCAAACCTACCGTTATCTCATATGAATATTTCCTATTTCATTTGAAAACTAAAGTTCAAGCTAAGATTCAAGCCTGATCTCTTGAGTAGAAAACGTTTACCATCATCACTCACTATTGAAATATTGTCGTTTCAATGCAAAGAACTGCGGGTGAAGATCCTTGAACCGTGTCAAAACATTAGTAACTTGATTAGGTAACTTTTTTAGAATTTGTCTAAAATATATAAAAATTATTTTGCTTTATTGTTTTGTCTGTTTTACATTTATTATTTTATTATTTTAGCACTTCAGTCGCTGGATCCAAATTTGCCTGATCCTGCGAACAATCTTCGAGGTTAGTAGAGTTTTAATTATTATTTGAGACAACCTGAAAGCCGTATCTATTATAAGCTGTTCATATTTCAAGCAACCAATTTTATAACCGCCCGTGTAATTTCTATTAAGTTATTTAATTTGTTATGATATAAAGTCGATTAATTTCAACTAAAATTGCTCAATATTTTAAACAACTGGCTTATATTTTTAATTTTTTACACCATCTTTGTTGCCGCATTTATTGGCTGCTTGTTCAAATCGGCTTTATTGCTTTGCATTGAAAACAGCTGTGCTGTTATGTATAAATGCTTACCTGAGAACTAATATATCTCAAGGCGCATGTATAGAAGAGGGCCGGAACAGTAGTATGAGCATATTCCTAGGCTAAGCCTAAGTCTAAGCCTAAGCCTAAGCGTATGGATGTACCTAAAGCTTAAGTTGACTCTATTATAGCCCCTCCGGAAAACGATCCGGCCCTGTTCTATACATGGGCCTATGTCGATTTATTTTCGCTTGTTTCAAAAATTAAAACGACTTTCGAAATCCTAACGCAAGTTGAATATTTTGTTTGTAATATTTACTTTTTACTTGTTTCATTTTGTATCGTTAAACATTTTCTATAAGCTTCCACTGTTATTGGAAGCTAATTCAGACGTCAAAGTTAGCAATTGTAGGTCCGCGCCCTGAATATGAGCCGAGTTCGTTGACCTCGAACGGTCGTTCAGTCCCTATTGCCATTTCTGCAATTTTAAAATGATAGATTACACGTGTATTTTAACATACTGCTTAGGAACATTAATGTTTATGTAAAACCTAAAATTGCAAAACGATTACAAAGCTAGAAATTTTCGAGCGAAATACGAGTTCTCGAATTCGAATTTCAACCGATTCAACTAACTCGAAAATGCATTCAGAAAACTTGCAGCTGCAATTTATTCATGTTGAAATATTTGTATAAAATTATAGCATTTAATTTGAATGCTGGGCTGATAGATATGTGTAAATATGCATATAAACACTAATTTGATCGTATTCTCAAATAGGTGTAACAATTATCATCAGTTTAGTGATAGGTTTTCAAACATGAAAATAGCTGTATTCGGAAATGTTCAATTTGTGAAACCTCTCTTTTCCAGGTTGCGTCCAGGCGTCGTACCACGCCGGGAAGTGTTTAGAACCGGACAGATACAGCCCTGATACACGTGGCATTGTGTGTTTTGCAAGGTGTTCCAAATCTGCGCCTAATCATTTAAACCGGACATTGATTTATAGCAACTGTATTCCGCCGGTAGCCACAGAAGGTTCCGGTGGAGATAAAGAAGAGCTTTGCTTTTGCTACTACTGTCCGACGTTTGGTGAGTTTCAAGTTTTAGAACTTAGTAATAAATAGTGCTGGTTTTGTCTACTGCCTCACATTTAATATTAAGGCTAGCGGTTAGGCTTAGCCAGAAGGGGCCAGAGGGCTCAGCACGTCTTGGAAGATTTTTGACCGCGAAGAACGTTTTCAACCTTGCTTGTAAGATATCGAAGATTCTTGTATGCCCCTCATGGTTAATGTTTTATCCCGCTAATAATGTGAGCTGGCTACTGGTCTGCCTTGTCCTTAGACTAAACGGATATTGAAGTATAAAAGTTTCGAAGACGGTTTGTTTCCTTCTTCCATCACAATTGAAACATGAACATATTCACACAGTTTTATAGAATTTTATAGAAAAAATACCAGATGCACCGAAATTTTTAACCTTTTAGAATAATTTCGAAATTTTTACTTCATACCGTGAAATTTCAGCATATCTGTAATGCGAAATTGCGATAAATATACGTGATTTATAACTACTAATTTTTCAGCATAAAAATAACACAATTTCCAGTGTTCCTATAACGGAAACGGAAACGGACATCGATTTTGACCGGAATCGGAAACGGATATCCGGTCACACCCTGAATATAAATCTATATATAGCATTGGATAAATTGCTAGAAATATATCTTGCTAATGCCCCTTCGTTTATTAATATTATGCTTAATTTCAGCGTTTGACGTGATGGCAGACAATCCGCAATACAAAGATATTTCAACCAGCCCATCAGGTAACATTATTTTTTAATAAATTACGATTTTTGGATTTAGGCATAACTTAGGATTCTTGTACACTTTGTCTCTACGACCTTCATCTTAAGCGCACGCCCGAACTTAAACCTCAGCGCAACTTATTGCCGTAGCCTTGGCCTGAGCCTAAGTCGAATTCGTAGCCTAAGTTTAACCAAAATCTTGAAATGTTGGAAACGGTACAAGAAAAGTGTATAACAGCCTACCTTAGCCTTAGGCGAAAACTTAGACATAAGT